>KZ505830.1:747377-774458 GCA_002844005.1 Limosa lapponica baueri | reverse complement strand
TCTCACCTTGACTATGATTCAACCTCCCACCCTAGTTCCAGTAAACTCATGTAAGCAACTCCTCTTTGGCTATTCAGTTCTTGGCTTAATCTGTGCCGATTTAGGCTTTGTTGTGTGGGTTGCTGTTTTTGGTTGTTTTTTTTGTTTTTTTTTTTTTTTTTTAAAAAGTACTGGAATCATAGATACCAAACTTCCTGCATGGGAAAATGGGGATGTTCAGCTTAAGGAACAACAAAAGAAAATCTTCTTCCTCTCACCTTGACTATGATTCAACCTCCCACCCTAGTTCCAGTAAACTCATGTAAGCAACTCCTCTTTGGCTATTCAGTTCTTGGCTTAATCTGTGGGAATTACTACTTAATGTATTAATTGGTGCCAGTGTTGTGTTACGCTGAAGAAACCATGCAAAGTCATTAGGATTTTAGGAATATTATCTGATTAAACCTTAAACCCTGCAATGCAAACCAACAAAATCCTCCTCCCTGCTGGAAGTTCTGCCTATCTATTGAGTATTGGATTCTTTTTGGGGTTAGATTCAGTTCAGATGTCAAGAGATTTGTCCAGATCGCTTTCCCAGAAATACTTTTCTGGAAATGTGATTTCTCTTTTTCAGTTTTCATCAACTTCTAATTCCCAGGTAATCTAGAAATCCATGAGAAAAACCTTTGGTGTATGATATTTGTGTACATCATAAAATAAGAGGATGGGAATAGTGCTAAGGGGAAAAGTTAAGCCAACTGAGTTGAAGTCAAACAAAAATATCTTCTCTCTTGTTCTTGAAGTGCAGGCACTTCTGATGGTCTGTCTTTCTTTGATACCAAATCAGTCTGCATTTTTATTATTGACCCTTGAACGTAACTACAGGAGAAAGTGTTCAATTGTGTCATGAGCTTAATGACTATGAATGCTTTTCTTGTGGTACAAGTGATTTTTTCCTGACTTTTGGTATTAAGAGATGCTAATTTACACTGGAAGCTCCCAGAAACTTCACAGCGCACAAAGTTGTTGCGATATAAATACATATAAATATAGTCTCCATAGAATCCAAGATTGGTGATATTTATTTTTCGGTCACTCTGTAGACAAGAAAAGCTTCTTGCTTAAATGTAACCAGGTGAGAGAACCTTTGTGGCACTTGATGTGAACATCCTGAACATGCTTTGAAAAAGCACATAATGTAGTTTATTGATTAAAATTTGTAAATGCTTTTACTGCACTTCAAGGAATTTTTGTGGTCATGTAGCTTCTAATGAACTACTAGTTCAAAGGATACAGGATGATATAGCTAGAAAAGAATATTTAGACCAAATGACCCAAAAATAAAAACCAAAACAATGTGTTTATCTCTAAAACCTGAAATAGTTCTCAAAACCAGTAAGTTTTGTTAAGACTGGTCAGAAATGCCACAAACCTTCCAGTTTATTACTTCTTTTATTTTTTTTTTTAAAGAGAATTGAGGTTTTAACCTTTTTATTTTGTGTTAAATAGATCCGATTTTCATGGGGAAAGCAAGCTGTTTATTGGCCATCATATGTAAAAGATTATTTTTTTTACCTTCCAGTAACATTTTCCATATCATTATGTATCACATGTCTAGGCAGCTCTAATAACCCCATACAAATGAAAGCTGATTTGCCCAGCATAATCAGGTAGGCAGTTCTTACATTTTTACTTACACAAAGGAGATAACTCTGTCAGTTGTGAGCTGCTATCAAGCTTTCTTGCTTGGGTACAGCACTAGGCTTTGCTGTTGGGAAGTGTATTCAAGATGTCTCATCACCCTGCGACCTTGAATAGTGAAGGTTTGACTGGTGTCTCTGTGGGTAACACATGAGAACTATCAGGGTGCTAGAGGAAGAGCAAGTTCGAGGACTTCCAGATGCTGTAGTGCTGGAGTTTAGGTGTGCTCTAACATTGCAGTGTCAGCAGGGATTGCTATGCCAGAAGGAACACTGCAGTTGGAATATCCTATTTCACTTGTTTGTTTTGTATTTGTTTTTTTGTTTTGTTTGGAAAGGGGAATTATACATCACAAAGCCAGAATTCTGGGATTACTTGTCACAGCCTACAGCCTTAGGCTGCCTGCAGTGAAGTTTGCTTCCTTCACCTCCTTCGTGCAAGCAGCCTGCCTCTCTGGTCCCCAAGGAGGGAAAAAACAGTATGCTGTAAGAAAAGTCCCCAAATTCTGTTTTCCCAGCACTATGAACTGTTCAGGTTCAAGCTGCTTCTCTTTTGCATTTTAGTCATCTACTTAAGAGCATGGTGACACTGTGAGAGTACCTCACTATGGTCCAGTTTTCAGTGGAGTTCTAGGTATATGTGACTGAGTGCTGCAGACTCATAGGATTCTTACTAAATCAGGGAAGGATTAAAAATGCATTGTGTTTTGAAGGGCAAAAATGAAATTCCTTGAACAGTGGTTAAAAGAAACAAACAAACAAAAAAAAACAACCCAGAAACATTTCCATCAAGTTTCTGTTTTGTCTGGCCGCTCATAGGTGTAGAAGCTAATTGTTAGAGGCATTCATTCTGGGGATTTTTCTGGGGTATCTTGCCAGCATGTCTATAGCCCTTGATGAAAAAGCCTTACAGTTTCACATTGCTCAATGGCTTTCAAAGGCTTGCTGCTTTGAAGTTAATGGCATTGCACTTTTTCCCCCCTCTACCAGTTTTCATGTTCAAAAGTGTTTTCACAATACGCATAGATGAAGGTTTCATGGAGTATGACTTCTGCAATGGTGAAAAAGGCACAAGGGAAATTTGAGATGTGACTATGTTTTTAGTTTCACTGTGAATCAATCATTAGACTTTGAAAAACTTGAAATGTTGGGAAATTGCTACATTTTATATATCAACAGAAAAAGAAGAAAAACCTATAATTTTTAACTCTGTGCACATCACCTTGGGAAAGAAAGACCTACAATGAAAGGTGCTTATGCTGAACACCTGAGAACATGCTCTTAAACGGAAATGCATCTTGCAACTTTGCTCTGTTTGCAGGGTGAAAAGTACCAAGTACATGTAGAAGTCCCGCTGTTTAGAAATGCGTGATAGCAGTGCCAAGATATAATGTATTTTAGAAAGTTTACAGTTATGTTAAATGAAATACTATTTTGTTCTTGTAGTATGTGAGCAATTATATGAATGTTCCTGAAGTTCATTGAACTGTACAGTGCAGCTTCTACATCACTAGAGGGGATCATAATTGCAATTAAAGATGTATTACTGCATTTAAATATGAAAATCAACAACCATAATCAACAGAGCTATTGTGGCACTGGTAAAATGGCTAGCCTGCTATCAGAGGCCATTATCCGAACTTATCTATGAGCTGCATATTATCCTTCAGAGTGCTATGAGTATGGTTTTTTCATAGCGAAGAAGCTATAAAAAGCAATATTGCCCCAAGAGATACTCCTGAAACCATTCAAAGGATCTCAAACCTGTCAGAATTGGGTGTTTCAGCATTCTAAAAAATTTATCATTCATATCAGTCTGTTTAATCTAATGAAATCTGTAAGTTGGTTGCTGGGGATAAATTACCTGGGAACCCGAGGATTAGAAAAGTTCCAGAACAACTGGAATGAGGGGGAAAAAAAATTAAATTGAGCCAGGTTACCCTGACTCAATGGATTTTTATAAATAATCCTATTTTAGGCAATTGATTTTTCATTATTTGTTTGAGATTTGAATGGCAGCTAGAATATTATGAAAAGAAATAATGCAAGTCTCCAAATTCAAGTAAAAATTCAAGTACAGTTACAGGTGTATCGCTCAAAGAATGCTGTTACCCATGAAAATGAACTTCATTTTCAGTGCAGTGAAGAAAAACAACTGCATTTGAAAACTCAATGTCTTGTTTATTAACACTTTGTCTTACTTGTCTTGTTCTGTGGAAGGTAGAGCTCCCAAATTCTCCCATTGTTCTGATTATTTCCCTGATAAGGTGTGATTTCAGCTGAGATTTAGGATGTCAGGAATAGCCAGTCTGGTAATTCATTCTTGAAAAGAATTGAGATCCCAGGTTTGCATGTAGCTTCGATTCACGTCCTCATTCCTGTTCATCACCCATAAATCTTTGTTTGGAAATAATATTTCTTTCCATTTCAAAACAGGGATTTCTAGGTATGAATGAACTAAAGAATCATAGAGGAGTTTGGGTTGGAAGGGACAATTAAACGTCATCCAATCCAAACCCCTGCAATGAGAAGGGTCATCTTCAACTAGATCAGAGCCCCATCTAACCTCACCTTGAAGGTCTCCAGAGATGGGGCATCTACCACCTCTCCGGGCAACCTGTTCCAGTGTTTCACCACCCTTATTGTAAAAAATATCTTCCTTATATCTAGTCTAAATCTACCCTCTTATAATTTAAAACCGTTACCCCTTGTGCTATCGCAGCAGGCCCTGCTCAAAAGTACTAGGCCCTGCCCTAAGTATTGAAAGGTCACAATAAGGTCCCCCCCAGAGCCTTCTCTTCTCCAGGATGAATAACCCCGACTCTTTGTCTGTCTTCATAGGAGAGGTGCTCCAGCCCTCTAAGCATTTTTGTGACCCTCCTCTGGACCTACTCCGACAGTTCTATGTCTTTCTTGTGTTGAGGGCTCCAGATCCGGATGCAGTACTCCAGGTGGGGTCTCACCAGAGCGGAGTAGAGGGGTAGAATCACCTCTCTCAACCTGCTGGCTATGCTTCTTTTGATGCAGCCCAGGATATGGTTGGCTTTCTGGGCTGTGTGCACACATTGTTGGTTCACGTTGAGCTTTTCATCCACCAGTACCCCCAAGTCCTTCTCCTCAGGGCTGCTCTCAATTCCTTCATTCTCCAGCCTGTACTGATACCAGGGATTGCCCTGATCCAGGTACTGGACCCTGCACTTGGCCTTGTTGAACTTCATGAGGTTTACATGGGTCCACTCCTCAAGCTTGTCCAGGTCCCTCTGGATGGCATCCCACTCCTCAGGCATGTCAACTGCACTACTGTTGATTAACTCCATGAAGAACTGGAAGTTTACTTTCCTAAAATTCAGGGTTAGAAGGGAAGTTTTCTATGTACAGTTCTGGTACATTCTGATTTTACCTAATATTTGAAACCCCGCACTGCTGACTTGTTTCTGCTATGCAGCACTCTCTTCCTTGAGAGAAGACTGTGACTTTCCTCTCAGACACGTATAAAAAGGCAGGGCAAAGAAATATCAGCCCAGGACTTCCTTAGGAGCAAGCTGGTAATTCAGGTTGAGATTGCGCCCTTGGTCTTCCACACTTCAGGGTAAAAAATGGCCCAGGGTTTTTCTGGTATTTGTTTTTTTCTTCCTCAGCTTAGCTGTTATGGTTGATATTTTCGTAAAAGGAAGTCTGCATTAAAGCTCATACTTTCACCCTACTTTTTCTTATTTGCTGTTTATGGTACCATTGGTGTTGTACCACAACCAAATCATAACTGCACATGGTCATACATGGTCAAGATGCAAATAAGCTTATTATGTACCATAAGATCCTAGGTGATGAAGTTTTAAGCTAAATAAATAATCCCCTCTGCTTTATACCGTGAATAGGGGGCAACAGAATCTTGCCATAGAAAGAATTCCCTTCCCTCTTTTTCCTTATATCGAGGATGCTTGAAAAGCACAGTTGCAGAAACAATTGAAAAGTAACAGCTAAATTTAGGAGAAAACAGTAAAGGAACAAGGCTGTTCAACGTATTAGAAATTGAAATTAGATTATTGGCTAGAATATTCACTACACGGTTCAAAATTTGCTAGAGATCACTCAAACTCATAGCAGCAAATTTTCTTTTCTGGCTAAGATTTGTCTCAGGCATGCTTCCATGTCACAACCTACTTTAGAGATATACCACTTATTTAGTGAATGAAAAATGGGAAAACGAGAGGGTACAGTGGTTGGGAGAAAGGGGAGAGATAACTTACAGGGTTAGGCTTTTGTCAGTCAGGTTGGTTTTAGAAGTGATACAAACCAGAATGCAAAAGTGAGGGTCGTATATTAATACTTCCGTAGAGTCTCTTGCAGGTTTGATTTTTAGTTATAGTGGACTCTTTAGTTGTGTGACTGAGGGAGAGAAAAAGGAGGAGACGAAAGGCATGAAATGGTATGCAGGGATGATATCTCTGATTTCTTTTCCTGTGAAGTGGAGCAGGGGGAAGGAACTCTCTTAAATCACATCTGAGCAGAGGGACTTCCCAAGCTGGGGTAAGGGGAGTTTGGACAATGCTGAAACTACCTATTTTGCCTTACCGATAGGGAAAGGCATGGCACCTCCCAAACTTCTGATCCTAAACCCAGGCTGTGGTCTGTGTGAACAGTACTCTGAACAGCTGTTGTCAGACCGTTTCTGCAGAAGTAACTATGATTGTTTAAGACTTTATTCCTTCCTCCCTCTTCTTCCATCAGCACATTAGCATTCTGCTGTCAGCTACTGGTCACATAGCAAAATTGAGGACAGAGATTACGGGAGCGCTCCTTGTGCTCCTCAGTGCAAGCTTAGTTAGCTTGTCTGAAACTGCCACAGCAACCTATGTGAAATTATGTCTGTTAGTGCCTGAGGACTGGCTTTTTTCCTGAAGCAATGGCTTTGCTTTCCATGAGATCATGTGCAGGTGGGGAGATGCAAAAGGTGACTACTTGCAACCTAGAAGCTTTGTCTGAGCAACTGCTGGGGCGCCTAGTAGTGGGTTTTAAATATTTTTTGGTTTCTTGTTTTTGGTTGCTTTTTTTTTCCCCACAAATATACACTGTCCTTTAGGGAAGGTGATGGAAGAACACCCAGTCATCCCATTACAGTGAACAAATGGCTCTGGTGCCTCTGGTGCCCCTCCTAGTGCCTATGAGTTCTGCATGCACGCTCTCGCCCAGGTCCACAGGCCACTGTGGACATGTTTGTGTTACACAGCTTGTTTGGCTTCATGAGTGGCCTTGATTTCATTACTTAATCCAAAGTTTGCTGGAATAAATGAATAAATTTCGTTTACCTTTCTTTCAATTTGGACCACAAGCTTAGATAGGAGTTCGAAAAGATAATGAACCCAGCAAGGTGGAGCTGGCTGATGCCTGGTGTCATTGTCAAAGAAAAATAGATATAAAAAACCCCTCTCTGTAGTAGAAATAGTGGCTTTTAAGGTGCTCTGAAGTCATTATATAGTCCCAATGTGAGACTGGGTAAAATAAGAACAGTACTACTCATCTATGAGGCATGACAGCCATGAGCAGGATGTTGTTCAGTCACAGGCTAGAGAAGGGTGACAAAGGCTATCTCTGGCTGTGGCAGCTTGTCTGAGCCACGGGGTCCATGCCTTCTGGATCACCAGCCCGTCTACCCGTTCTTTGCTGCATCACTGACTCCCATTGTACTTCCCCAACAGCTCTTGTGGCTTCCCTGTGGAAGCAGAAATATGCCAAAGTACAGCACAGAGCAGGCAAGCCCTGGAACCATGGTGGGAAATATGAACAGCATGCCTCTGCTTCACACCTGCAGCAATTCCATATCTGCTTAATTCCCCTATCTTCTTAACCTCGCTGTTTCTGAGGTGTCTCTTAGCGCTCCCAAGTGCCTGGGCGTTCTCTGTATCAAAGCTGTGGAGAGCTGAAGCAGACTCAGTACAGTTGTCAGATATTGAGTCCCCACCCTAAAGCATGGAGGCCCTAAAGTTTCTTGAAGGATCAATGCCAGGTAGTTTTGTATCACTTCAATAAAACCTTATCTCTTTTTATATTGTATGTTTGTTCTTGAAAATTACAGAAATGTCTTGACTGAAGCTTTCTCAATACATTTTGCCTGAGGTAGAGACAAAGGTTGGGAAATTGCAGTCAAAGAGTTTAAGTTTGGCAAAGTTAGAAGCAATCATAGTTTTCTGTGATGTATAAGGCAAAGCCTGGTATTAGGCATTGCTGTCACTTCTGATAGCAGGCAAACTGTTTAAAAAATAAAAAATAAGTATCAGAAGTCTAAAAATTACACGGTGTTTTCTCATGTTGCCATTGAATCACAAAAGAGAAGCTTTCACCCTGCAGTTCTTTGGACATTGCATTCAGTGCACACTTTTTGAGTTGTACCTTGTATGATTATTTAGTGAAAGCTTTTAAATGTTTTTAATGCTAACATATAGTGACTTTTAAAGGTTTTTCTGAAGTTTTGTAGAGTTGAGCAGGGAGGGCTTCTTGCAACCTGATGTATGTGCTGTTCCACAAATATATGAGGCAGGCACAATTTTATTGAAACCTATTACTTCAGAGGAATTTTAACCATATTGAAATAAGGTCTTCTAAAAACTAATTAATTTTTAAGTCTGTCAGTCACAAGCAGTTTTATGGGAGTGCTCGTTGTGTGCTGGTGCCCCTCCTGTGGGCAGAGCTCCCTGTACAGCAGTGCAGACCTTGAGTGGATAAAACTCCCAACCCCGAACAGGCAAAGTGTCACCAGAAGATGGCCTGGTCACTTGTTCTTATACTCCCTGTGCTGAATCTAATATCGATAGGATTACCAAATAAGATGGATTGGGGGCTGATTTAGCTTAAAACCTAAAAGAAGAAAGTTAAAAAGCTGTTTCTTATCTGTATGTACAATTTCAGTTGGAAGAATGTATTGTTATCTCCTAATTTAAAAAAAAAAAAAGTTTAAGTGGAAAAGTCCTTCCCACCTTTAGCTGTAGTGATGGATGAGTTTTCCTTTCTGGAGGTTTCTCTCTTGGGCTCTCACAACATTAACTTTCATAAGCAGGAATGTCACATTAGGACTTAAAATTACTCAGACTGAAGGGTTTTTTTTTTTTTTTTCCTCTCTCTTGACATTGCTTGTAGCTTCGTTCATGACAAATCCATGGAAACTCAGTCTCGATTTGTGTGTTACCCAGAGGTATAGCTTAACCCTGCAATAAATACTGGATGATATAAATGATGTTTATATGATTCCAAATGAAGGAGGAACTGATGTCAAGTATTCTGGCCAAATTTTGTCACATAGTGGGGGACAGGGAGCTAGAATAACCAATGCATGCAGGAATGCCATGGGAATGAGAGGTACTTGTTAGGTTTGAATATTATTCATCCTCATATCCAAGGCTTATGAGACATCCTGTTCATGTCACACTATCATTTTGTGCCTCTTGGGTTTAATTAACCCTGATGTAACTCTGATGACTTCATTAAAGGTGGATGAGGGTGGTGTCTGACATTCACAGGAGCATAAACATGATATTTTGAAAAGGGGTTTAAAAAATAAGATCAGTGGCAAGAATCTTAGAGGAAATAAACTTTGACTAGATTTCTGAAAAGTATTGAACAATTACTGCATTTGGACCTGTGTTAGTGATTGCTGTGGGTCAGATTTCAACAAAGACTGTGATTTGTTACGACTTAATATTTGTCTTGACCAAAGAACTAAAGTGTTTTGGACTCTTTGACAGCAGGTCCTAGAACTATCAGATGGGTCAATAATTAAGTAGAATCTTTTTTGATTTTTCTTCAAAGGGGCCATTCGTTCCTGCAGTACGTTATTCAGGTCAGCTCTCAAATATACTTTTGAAAAAGGCATTGCTTGTGCATATCATATTCTTTTGCCCCCCAACAGAGATCTTAATCTCCCAAAGGTGTTTCTCCGGCAGGGTTTCCCAACAGAATAGCTCTACTCCTACATCTCCTTATAATCCTTAGATGGACCATTGAGGGAGAGTAACTGCAAGGATCTGAAAAAGTGAAATCAGAGGCAGAAACATGACACAAGCCCTGAATAACCCTTTTCCAGTGAGATTCAGAGAACTCCCTGCAGTCAGTTCAGTTCTCAGTGTAAGACTGAGTATGAGAGGAAAATATCCACTGGATAATAACCTTTTACTGAGAGACAGTCATCCTAGGCAAATTTTAGTCAAGCACTGGCTAAACTAATCTGGCTTGACACCAATAATAAATTGTGCAAATTCCTGCAACCTTCATCATTCTTATTTTGTATTAAATGTCATCTTGTTAGATGATGCATGAATGAATAGTACAATATGATAGATAGCGTGAATTATTGTCTGCTAATAGATTTTGTTAAAACATATCTCTTCTCTGGGTTGGTCCCTGAGAAATACGCCCAAAATTATTTCTTAGCAGGCCTTAAAACTCAAAGGAATGTAGGACCTTCATAGGAGTTGAGAAAATTACTTCTGTTCTTCCTCAGTTTAGGAATTGCCTTTTTCCCCTGCTTTCATTACTCCACGTGTGGACACTTGGAGTCATGGACACAAATGCATAAGCTTGGCTTGGACCTGACTCTATAGGTTACAGTCATCAGAAAACTTTGTGAAAGGAAGGCAGGCTGTTTTCTGCAATATATAAGGAATGTTCCAGATAAAGTTGGTTGGTGTTTAAACTGAGAAGAGGTGAAAACAGATTTCTACCTGCAACCCCTTAAGGCCACCACTTCCCACACAGGATGTTTCTATACTCCCTGCAAAGCCCTGCCCCATGAAAACTATAGGTCACGGCAACAGAGGAGAGCAAAAATAAGCTTTTTCCTTTCTCTTTGCAAGCCAAGCAGCCTGTGAGCCATCCTTAAACCTGCATTAAAAACAAATGCACTAGAAGTGTGTTTACCTCTGAAATGGTAGACTTGATGCTATTGAATGATAAAGATATTTGCAGAAACAGTTAGGGGAAAAAAGTGGTAGGCTCCACAGTGACTCCAGGTTGTCTGGGATAACTAGTGTAAAAACAGGTAAATCTTGGGATGTGTGTGTCACCGCCCTGGGGAAATGACCACATAATTAGATATACTGTTTTCCCTGCGTCAGTGTTGTTTCTCTTCATTTTTCCTAAGTCCTTCTATCATTCTATTTTTAAAATACTGAACACGATTATTTGAGGCACTTCAAGAAACTATCAAGGAGATGTTATTTCTGAAGTGTATTTCTTCAGTCATACATCTCTTGCCTGATCTGAAGCTACAGTGCTGCAACCTGGAATATAATCATAAGGACAGATAGCCTAAACAGAACAGGTAATTATAATATGACAATTGGAAGGGATGGAGTCCTATGCTAGTAATACTGGCATTAAATCTTGCTTATCAAACTCTACACTGAGCACTTTTTCTGTTTGTTTTTGATAGGTATATAACAGTAGAGCTGTTTCTCTGTGGTTTTGGTTTTTTTTTAGTGTTTTTTTGTTTCTCTCTGGACACTGTTGTGCATTGACTTTGATATGATGCCAGCTTGATTTGGGCACATCTAATGCTATAGTGAAATCTTGACTACTAAAAGCTACTAACCAAATTCTTGTAGTACATGGGAGTATGGCAACCCTAAATAATGTCCAAAGTTGTCTTCGACTTGAAGGTAGTATCCTCTTGCTTAGATTTTTCTTATGCAGAACATGAACCTTACACTCAGAAAAGGAGGTTTCAATTTTGCCTGCTTTTGGCAAAACTAAGATTTATCAAGAATGTAGCAGGTGTTTTCTAAGAATGGTATATCTGCAATTGGGTGTTGGGATGCCAGTAAGAACCTGCAGTGGATTTATTTCCCGAAGAGTTCAGCAAATCTAAGCCAGACATATTCAGGCTATCCTGAAGACCGTCTTGTACAGCAGTACATGATTTTTGCATGAAACGCATCTGGGAGCGGGGTGGGTGCTCTCTGACTTTTTCACTTTCCGATGTCTTAGTAAGTGCTTCTCCCAAAAGGAGATTTTGGTAGGCCCTTACTTTATTGCATCATATAAAGTAAGACCAGACTCTTGAAAGCAATGGGAGTCTAATTCAAACAATGCTTCCAAAAATGAGGAAAACTTTAAAAATCAGGTAACTGTTAACGTGATGTTGAAGTCTAGCACTAATTCTTATCATGTAAACAATCAGGACTTTGGGAAATGTGTCATTTTGATGTATGGCGAATAAACTGCACCCTGACATTTTGCAAAAATTTAGGATTTCCTAGCATTAGAAATGGTCTAGCATAGCTTTAATTGAAACACTGGAGATATAATGGGTATATTAAAAAAACATACCCAACCAGTCCCAGGCTTTTTACACTCTTTCATAATCAAAGAATGTGAGGTCACATGAAGCTAATCATGGGTAAATTTCAAGCAAATGAAATGAAATATTTCTTCACAAAGCACTTTGATTATGCTGGAGGTCAGAATCAAACAGTGTAGCTGCGCTTTTAAAAAGTGCCAGCTAACTTTATGGTCATCCATAAAGTTTTCAGCTTTACCTGCTAGATTGGGTTAGTCTATGTTCATGCCTCAGGGAATTAGCTTATCACCAAATGACCAAAAAGAATTTTTCTTTTCCCTATGCAAAGCACTGTACAATTACTCAAATACTATTTTTTTTTTGCCCTTTGCTGTCTTCTAAATAACAGCTATAAGCAGGTCCTAGAAACAGCATTTTGCTACGATGGATAATTGTTAAAAACTGATAAAGCAGCTTCTCTATTTTTTTTTTTTTGACTGTCAGAAGTTTGCCTTTATTTTTAGCAATGGTTTGTGGTAACAATGCAGACAGAAAAAATGTCTTGTAATAAGATAGAATGATGCACATAACCAGGTGCTATTTGAGTCTATTATACTTCCAATTATTTTCAGAGTATATTTTTTAAGATAGCATTAAATATATAGCTGTGGATTTTTTATTTTAATTCAACAATTATTGAAGTGACATGGTGGTTTTGGTGTTTTGTATTTCACTGGTGTCACATATGCCTGATGTCCTGATAAAATGATATCAAAGTGTGTGTAGTGGTAGATTAGCATACAATTTTGAGCTAATACTTGTGTTTCTTTTCCATCTCTTTCATCCTTTTATTCTAGGCTTTATTAGGGTAAAGTTCTGGTTTAATAGAATATCAGCAAAGTGATCATAAAATCATAGAATTTTGTATGTTGGAAGGGACCTTTAAGATCATCTAGTCCAACCATCAACTGATGGTTACATCAACAAAGAATACTTAAAGACCTTTCCATTTCAAGAAACTCTGAAACCTTTAATTCTTCCAAAACTGCTGTCCCTCTGAAAATCAGCTTTAAGTCATCTTCATATCCCCTCACAATATGTGATCCTATTGTATCTGTAGGTCTATGGTATATTGTTGTCAAAGATAGTTTGTGTTATGAGGGCAATCTGAAGTTCAGAAATAGTATGTTAAATCAAATCTGGTTTGGAAATACATGAAGCTGAAGGAATAGGAACTAGCCTGTTTCACCTGGAACACAACATCCTCTCATATCTTCACAGGTTCACTAAAACTCATAGTGTTTTGCAGTATGCATGTGTCTTAGGGTAAGGTCAAAGAAGTTCCTAAGAGCTGAAATGTAGCAGTGAAACTCTGGATATCTGCAAGGCTGTGAAAAATGAAGCAGGTGCCCAAGCCTTGTAGTCAGTTTGTGGTAATGATGGTGAAGAATTACCAGAATCAGTTTTCAGAAATATTTGTAGCCATAGAATAGTTTGTGAAAAACAAAACAAAACAAAACACAAAACAAAAAAAAAACAAACCCAAAAACCCCAAAACAAAACTAAACTCAAAAAAACATCCAAACCAACCAACCAAAGAAAAACCCAAACAAATCCCTGAGGTCCTATAAAAAGACTGTGGAATCACTGTCCGCTGATAGTAGTTGTCAGCAGTGAGAGGAGTGGCAACTACTGCTGAAACTGCAGTTACCTTGATCATAGAATCATGAAGGTTGGAAAAGATCATCAAGTCTAACTGTTAACCTAGTACTTCCAAGTCCACCACAAAACCATGTCCTTAAGCACTACATTTACATGTATTTTAAATGCCTCCAGGGATGGTGACTAAACCACTTCCCTGAGCAAGCTGTTCCAATGTTTGATAGCCCTTTTGGTGAAGAAATTTTTCCTAATATCCAATCTAAACCACCCCTGGTGCAACTTGAGGCCATTTCCTCTTGTTCTATCACTTGTTACTTGGGAGAAGAGACTGACCCCCACCTCGCTACAACCTCTTTTCAGGTAGTTGTAGAGAGCAGTAAGGTCTCCTTTTCTCAGACTAAACAATCCCAGCTCTCACAGCTGCTCCTCATAAGACTTGTTCTCCAGACCCTTCACCAGCTTCATTGCCATTCTTTGGATGCACTGCCACACCTCAATGTCTGTCTTGTATGTATTTGAGTAGTATTCAAGGAGCAGCTTCATTAGTGCCAAGTACAACAGGACAATCACTTCTGTAGTCCTGCTGGCCACAGTATTTCTGGATGCTGTTGGTCTTCTTGGCCACCTAGGCATGCTGCCGGCTCATATTTGGCTGGCTGTCAACCTTTTCTGCCAGGTAGCTTTCCAGCCACTCTTCTCCAAGCCCGTAGTGTTGCATCCTACCGTGATATCTGCCTTGTTGGCCTTCGCCCTGATTCTTACTAATAAACGATTAACTCTCTCATCACCATCATCATGTTTTAGACAACCAAAACACTCACTAACATACAGGCCTACCCCACTGCCTCTCCTTCCTTGCCTATCCCTTCTGAACAGCCTGTAGCCATCAATAGCTGCACTCCAGTCATAGGATTCATTTCAGTAATGACAACTATATTGTAGTTTTCCTGTTGCACAATGGCTTCCAAGGCCTCCTCTTTGTTGCCCATGCTGCATGCATTGGTGTAGAGGCACTTCAGCTGGGCTGTAAGCTGTGTCACCTTCTTAGACCAACACCCCTGAATTCCTTTGAGGTATTTCCCTGGTGTTTCCTCATTGGTTTTTATGACCTCAGGAGCCCCTGGTTTATCTCTGTAAGACCTCAGGTATGTGTAGCTAGCACATCTCAGAGTAACAGGCTGAGGGCCCTCACTAGCACACAGTCCCTTTAACCTTGGCGTGTCATCCTACAGCTTGTTACGGGCAAACCTGATGCTATCCCCCACCCCTTTCCATTCGTTGATGGAAAAGATGTAGGAATATCTGAAATACCTTCATTGTTGTATGGTTGTAACCAGAAAAAGAGGAATTGCTTTCCGTGTTAGGACACTTAAACCCAAATTAACTGAATTAACTGACAGTGCACTGGTGTTCAACAACAATCTGCAACAGTTCCAGGGGGCTGTGGTTAATTCCACTGGAATCCTTCCACTAAGCTTAACATTGGGGCATTGCTTGCTGTCTGTATACCAATGTCTATCTGTGAAATAAATACACTACCTCCTGACTGCGATGCATTCAGCTGCCTCCTTTAAGAGCGATGACCCTTTCCATTGCAGGGGTGGCTTAGGTTTGTTCCTGTAGTATAAACCATAAAAGATGTTGAAAAGGAGGGAAGGAAAAGCAGTGACGAAGGGGGAGATCTTCAGATGCCAAACCAAAGCAATATGTTAAGGAGGGTGGGGAGAGTTGGTTTGTTTCATAGTTTTAATTCTCAATCTGCAGGAGTGCTGTGTGAGAAATGTGGCCCCTAGGTTTGAGACCAAGGGGTGGCCTGTTTTGGGGTTGCCATTTCAACACTTGTAAGAAAATGTAATATTGTGAGTTCCTCATATCTAATTCTGCAGTGAGGTGGGAAGCCAGGAAAAGAGGATCTTAACAGCATGAAAAGATCCGGATCTTTTTTTCTTCTGTAGGCATATTTGTTTGATCATGCCAGAGCTTTGAGACCAAATAGCCTGCAAATTGCTTTCTCATTTCAGATGTTTCCATTGCTGCAAAACAAATAGCTTTATTTTACAGCTTTTAAATGATCCTCCCAAGAATTTCTCCCTCTTACCCTGTTTCTCTTCCTTGCTCCAGCATTTTCACTGTTGCTGCCATTCATCTGCATTTCTTTCTTCTTTGATATTTATGAACTCAGCTTCAGCAACAGAGTTCACAGAAAACATCCCCTCCTTCTCTGTGCCAGACAAGCCACGTAAAAGTGGTTTACTCAAAGGAAAGGAAGGAGATAAAAAATAAAATCTCCTTTGTAAATCAGGCCCTCAGGCCAGATTCAGCTGTGGTGTGGGGAGCATTACCTAGTCATCTCCTGGAAGAATTTGTGCATCTGGAATTGACCTACCTTCCTTTCGAGATGTAAAAGGATGTCTAAACTTAATTTAAACTCTTCCCAGGAGGAACAGAGTCCCATGGGAGTCTCATGGATGAGGGAGAACATAAGAGACTATGGCAGAGTGAAGGTTTTTAATGGCTGAAGGGTTTCGACTCTTGGGCTGGGTGTCCAGGTTCCTCCCTGGTCTCTTGTGTTCTTGTAAGCAAATTCTTCCATCCATTTGTCACTGTGTTTCTGATTCCAGTCATATTTCAGTAACATATTATAATAAACACTTGGAAAAAAATTTTGAGTGGGAGTGACACTGTCTTATTTCTACCTTGAACACGGCCTTTTGTTCCATTGTAACTACCATTATTTTCATTATCAATGTGCGTAAAAGACACTCAGTGTCCATGTTTATTTGATGTATGTTTAGAGATTGACTTCATTATTTTTTTATATTCTTCCTTTTTGACCGGGGCAGTTCCTAATGAAAAAGAACAAAAAAGTATCCTGGATTTGCATGGACAGGCATCCATATGAAAGCTGGAATTATGAGAAGAAAAAGAAAGAAGAAAGGGTCAGAAATCAGAACCTTTTCCTAGTTTTGTCATCATCTGGTGTTATGTTGTTTGAATTAACATTCACAGTGAACAGGCAGAGCTCCTTGAAGACAGGGAGTGTGACAAACATTCCCATCTCTAGGTAATAAGGTCATTTTCACTGAAACATCCCTCCCCTAGCTCTGGGCTGAAGGCATCTGAGGCATGAAGGGAAACTGGCAGCGTTTTTTGGCAATTCTTCACTGAGTTTGATTCTTTTTATTATTATTATTATTATTTCTAGATGGGTGAATTATTTTAAATATTCTGGATAAGTAATTTCTGAGCTTGTGTATCTGTTTGGGTGAATAAGGAATCTCAGAACACTTTATTTATGCATAAGATTTTTCCTTTTTTCTCCACTGCTGGAATTACTGCATGAAATCCAGACGAGTGATTATGTTATACGAGACATCAAAATAAACAGTCTGAACAATCTCTTGCAGCTTTAAACATCTATGAATCAAAGTCTATTTGCTCTCTTCATTGTTATGTTCCTACATCTCGATTAATGAGATTTCTGAACAACAGCCAGGGAGTAAGAGATTTTAATATACTAGATAAACTGAAAAAGTTGAAAGAAAAAAAAAAAGTGAGTGGGAGAAAAAAGGGGCTGTCTCCATTTCCTAGATTGTTAATACATTTTCTCTCTACCTTCTTCAGACATTCTTGTTGAGATCAGTTACGTTTCATTTTAAAGTGCATGTTTCCTCACATTTTACTTTTCTTTCTTGTTAACGTTTTACCTTCTCTTGACTCATCAGCCATATGTTGAGTTTCCTCTTCTTATTAGTCATACTGTCATGAAAGGTATTGAAGGGACTGTTTGTCCATAAGATATTAACTCCAGAAATTAACTCAAGAATTTATCTGATGGTATGCTTCAAGATTAAAGACATGGCAGAAACCAGACTTGGCTCCTTCCCCAGCTGCATAGGAGTAAACTAGAAGGAGCAGCATCCGCATCAACTAGTAATAGTCTGGAAAAGAGGATTGTGGGTGATGTTGGGAAACACAGATAACCATGGAAGTTGGTAATATAAAGGATGGGCCATCCATGCTGGCTATATTTGCTGGTAGACGGGTTTTCTATTCTTTCCAGTTGAACTTGATATTTTGCTTTCACATGCAAACATCCTGTCGAAACTCTGTCTTCTTCCTCAATCTTCATAGTGTTGGCATGAAGAAATCCAACTGCCTTAGTGCTGTATCATTCTCTGTTACTCCTCTGTGTAAGGGAAGGTCTCTCCCTGTTCAAAAAGACGACCATTGCTATTCCTGCACTAGAGCTTACTGATTCAAGCTGAGAGAGAGCTGGGAACTTAACTCTGTTAATGTAACATCTTTCCTTTCTCCTATTGGAAAATCCTTAAGCTAAATTTGACGGACTAATTGAAGTCATTTTATGTATTTCTGAAGTGTGATGGGAATGGGAAAACCTGTCATCTTAGAGAAAGAAGCCTTTTATGACCAAACTGTATGGCTGACAGTTCCCTGGCCCCTTTAATAACTTTCAAATTGATTAGCTAATTTCAATAAAATACAGCAGAGGTCTAAAAAGCAGTAACTTCCTACAAGTTTGGCCAAAATTAGGTGTTAGGTAGACAAGAGATACCTACAGAGACAAGGGTACAGACTAATCAATGATTCTTGCCTAGTTTGCTTGGTGTGAATGGCCAATGCACCAATGAAGATGCAAAATCTCAGGACAAGCCACAGCAAACCAGGTTTATTTCTCAGTTAAGGATGTGGGGAAGAGCTGAAGATACTGAGGGGGTGGGCTCCAGAGCTGTTACTGGAATCTGGGGTATTGCCAGGGGTTATTAAGTGACAGAGGTGTGAGGAGGAGATTGCAGTGTGCAGAAGAACTTGAGGATGAATGGTGAGTAGATGTAAACCACAAAAGTTCAGGAAAAAACACCTTCCTTGTGAATAACGTGATGAGTTATATTTCTGGTTTATATTTTTTTCTTGTTTATCGCTTTCACTTCAAGCCATGAGGTTTAGTTCTTTTAGGTCAATATGAATCACATTGCTTTTATTTCTAGATTGTTTTTCAGTAGGCAATTATAGGCAGTTTGAGAAAATAGTAATATAGAGAAAACTGCAGGCACAGAAAAATTTGGTGGACTGGTTATATAATTCATGTGGACGTGTTTTTTATGACAATCGTTCACATTTTTAAACATTTTCTGATGTTCAGTGGCTTACGATGGGGCAAGTTTTTAATTAAGATTTCTATCTATAATATTTCCATTGTAAACTCCCTTAGTTTGCAGCTTCTGTGCATAGTGTTATTAAATTTCAGAAACAATATTGTAAGCTGATGTGACCACCATTTCTAGGACTGAAATAATAAGAGGTTGCTTATGAAATGCTGTGATGTTTTCAAATCTGCTGGAGAAGTGCTGAAAATGAAAACAATAGATGCCAAGGTTTTTTGTTTGGATTTTTTTTCCTAATGCATTTTAAACAGCTATAATTTTAGACGGTTACTGTATATCTGGAAGAAAGGAGAAATTGTTATTATAGCTTAGCCAATGTTTAATCCATCCAAAAGACATCACGATGAACAGGCTCTCAGAAGTGGTCTGTGTTCTTCAACAGCTTCCCTTAGCACTCATTTGTTTTATTTGCTTCTCCCAGTAGTCCTGTATTTTTCTGTCTGCGTGCCCATTTCTTTATCTGGTTTCATATCTTCCTTAGGTTTCATCTCACCTTTGTCTGTCTTTCCCTTTGTTGGCCGCTCCTATGCAATAAAAATTATGTTCGGCTGAAGCTTTGAATCCCTGGTACAACAAATCAAGTTTAAAAAAAAAGTGAAATCTCACCCAAGAAAAGCAAAAAAATAGGCTGTAAACTGTTGTTTTGTTGGCTTGAATATGCTTTGTTATAGCATGTTGAATTCCACAAAATTTTTGTTAAGATTTCTAAAGCACAGGATGGAACTTATCAAAAATAAGAGCGAGAGCATATGCTGTGGGAATTGTTTGTCCACTCACCCTCTTTGAGCAGGGAGGTGATTCTCTGTACACACAGCTGAGCTCTTGGCATTTGTGGAGGTTTCTTTTTGTATCTTTGTCTTGTTTAAAAATAAAATAAAAATTTTCAGCTTGCTCAAAATCTGTTGAAAATAAATGTCAAAAAATTAGAGCTTCCTCATGAGATGGAACTGGTTTCCAAGTAAACCTAACTGGAAACAGCTACTGCCTTAGCTCAAAAGGAAAATCTCCTTTTACCCACGTGCTGGTATCTTGCTGTTAGCATGTAATGCTGGTAGCAATGAAGGTAATCAGAGGTTTTCACCCAAGAAATCAATAATAAGCTTTTTAATCAGCTGTTGCGTACTAACAAATAGATAACCTCAGCAGCGTGTACTAACAAATAGATAGCCTCAGCAGCCTGTTACCACCTATTGGCATTTATGCTTAAGAGGAATACACACTGTCTGAGCATTTCCCTGGGAATAGCTACGCCTAGGTTCTTCCTGAAAGGCACGCAATAAATCCTTCTAATTGGCAGTCTGCAAGCATTTGATTTCTGCATACTCAGCCCAACCCTGCCCACGGAAGGTGAATGCAAAACTATGTGCTAATGAATCAAACACACGTTCAGCTCCTGTAGAAATTTGCATAGTGGTAATGTTGGAATAAGTGATAGATTCCAAATGAGATTCAATGAGACTGAATCAGCCTTTCTCAGACTTATTTGTCTGTCTTTTTCTCCTTGGAAAGTATCCTAGAGCAAACTGTTTTGTTTTTTCTTTTTTTTTTTTTGTTACATTTGTTTGGATTTAATGCAAGAATCAGCAGGCTGGGTCAGACCCAAGTTCCACACTGGCCGATATCTTGTCTTCAGCATTGACCAGTGACATATGCTTCAGAATAAGGTGGAAGACATCTGTAGGAGGCAGTCATAAGAGTCTTTCCCCATTTTATGATAGGGATTAGCTCAAAGTGCAGATCACTGAGGTTAGTATTGTTACTCCTAATTATGTGTTCTGGGGTGTTTTTCACATGAAGGTGTTCTTCAAAAGTACAGGAATTATGGAAATCCCTACATAAAGGTAGACATTTAGATATTGGCTTCTAAACTTGTTGTGAAGGCCCTCTTTCTGGTTGATGGAGGAAGATGGGTGCTTGTAGGATACAATTTATCTTGCTTTAAGGCCGACATCAAAAAAATCTGTCTAAGAGAGACATTCAATGAATTGTATCTTAGATATGTCCACTTCTTTCTGCTGATTGCAAAAGGAACCTGGAAAACTACCTGAGGTAGAAAACCACAGTTATGTGAGATTAGTCTTGCTCATGTTGTCTTGTCAGCTTGAAATATGTAGGTAGGAAATATCAGAGGTGGGGCATGGTGTTGTTTCTTTCAACCCTAAAACATACTTTATCCTCTCTAGGCCTGCTGTTAGATCAAGAGTTCAAGAGTCATAAGAAGCAACATTGGAAGGACATGGGAGATCTCCAGGGTTCAGGGCAATGACATGATAGCAATGAGTACTGATGTGTGGATAAAGGCTAAGCTATTGATGAACACAGAAGTACAGCTGTGCTCCTATCAGTTGGTTCAGTATCTGCTGTGTGTGACATACCAAATGAAGATAAAAGCAAAAAATATATGAAAGGAAGAACAAAGACTGTGAAAGATCATGAAAGTGTTATACCTAGCTATCAAGTAGGAGGAGGTATATCTGAAGAGAATGGAAAAAGCTACTGCTAAATCGAGCCTGGAGATACACACCAAGGAGCAAAGCTCAAATGTAGCAAATACGTAGGCCTGTGTGGAAAGACAAGCCTGATTTCTGATGAGGAAAGAGATGTCTGTCTCCTTTATGCAATATACACATCTTAGCCTTTTATCAAAGCCTTTTATCCCCTTCTTTGGAAGGCAACTCTTCAATGGCAAGTTATCAGACTGCAACTGATTTCTAGGACTGAAAGAGTCAGAATTCCACTTGCTCAGAATTGAACAGAAGGTTATTCCTCCCTTTTCCCTTATTTCTTCAGTCTGAAAGCTTGGATGTGTCTATAAAGAAGGTATTTATGTGGTTGTTTCAATGCTTTTCTGTTTTCGCTTACCAGCTTTATTTAAAATCCATGGTCTGGAAACCTGGAAAGAACATCTACTCTGCCCAGGGTGATACTTAAACATTTAAAATACTCTTAGGAGCCTTTTTTTTTTTTCTTTTTTCTTTTCTTGTATTGGATGGTGCTGTCAACATGCAGTTATTGCAAGAGAAAAAGGTACTTTAGGCTTTGTATAGAGAAAACCTTGCTGGATACATTATGAAATGCTTCATCTCTGGCTGTATACACAGAATTCAACTAACTTTAGGAAGCAGTATTTTGGTATCATTTTTTAACAGGAGATGTCCAAATAAGAAAATCATTTATCTTTTCAATCTCTCTCTCTCTCATGTATTTTCCATTTTGGTTTAGTTTTCCATTCATCATGTGGCACTGGTGCATATTGTATTAGGGTATTAGATCAAACTGTCAAAAAGCTGACAGGTTTTTTTTTTTTCCCTAAGCATATGCATTTTTGGAATAGTAATTAATTCAACCAACTGGAAGTAAGTAATTAGTGGCCTTTTTTTTCTTGTGCTTGGTGCAGGTTTTGATATGAAGTATTTTTAGAAGGTTGTAGTTTTTACATCTAAAAGCCCTTATTTTTGGGTACCTTGGTTACACAAGAAGAATGCGTGATCTTAGGAAATATATTAACACATGTGATGCTGAACATAATTTTGGAGTGGGAAATGCCTAAGTGCCTAATCACCTTAGGGAAGAACCTTGTGGAACACCCACATTTGTCTGCATAGGTGTTTGGAATACTCAAGACTTCATGTTTCATAATCACAACAAAACACTGTGACTACATGTAGGACTATTACATTCCATTCCTTAAGTTCTATGTGCTTTAATTAATACAAACGTTACTTTAGATAAGCTATATGAAAAGAGCAGCTGGTATGGTCTAATATCCATAACAGAAACTTGCTTAATATTCCTAGCTATTCCAGTAGGATGGGTGAAAGTTGCAACAACTATCTGTAGAGTTTGTCTTACTTGTATCCTTTATTTATTCAAATAATACAACATGAAAAATGTTGTAAAAATGTTTTCTGAAGTGATATGCCTGGTTCATTGGGCTAGTGTTATTTAGGAACTTTTATCACCTGAAAATAAGCTCTGTTTCTAGTGCTCTAGTAAAGGTGGTGCTGCAACTCTCTTCCTGTACAGATGAGGGACATCTTACTATGAGATGTATTTGCAGAAAAGGGAGACCTTACTTGTCTTCTATGTCCTTTCTGCAGGTGTTCATACAAGGTGGCATGGTGTCTTTCTGGAGCAATTGTTTACAGCAAGTGGCTATCAAAGCAGGATGCTATGTACGTCTGCAGAAGCAGAATTTCCTAAATTTCCTGAATGTCTGATTATTGTTGGAAGTTGCCACTTACAGTGTGGTTGTTTAATAAAACAGTTTGGAAGAATCTTCCTAGACTTCAGTTTTTCTCTCATCATCATTTTCAGCAGACCCTCATCATGGGTTATTAACGTAGGAAGTATCATCTACCTATCGAATAGGGTATTCCTCCAAAATAGACTCTTCTTTTACCTAGCCAATAACAGATTATCCAGTGTGTGAGATGGAATATTAATGTATATAAACATTAAAAACAGTAATGCTAAATCTGTCAGTTAATTTTGGATACAAAATTAATGATAGGAAAACATAAGTGTTTGGGAAAGGAAAAAGAAGCAATATTAATTGGGAAAAGCTATTTGTTCAGACTTAGCTGCAGTATTTGCTCCTGATAATTGTGTTGTGTTTCAACATTAAAATCCAAGATTATTTTCAAGTTGAAGCATACACACACTAAGAAAAAAAACAGTCTTTGTTCAGTTGTGTTGACTTAACATTAAGATCTTTTTGATTGTATATGCACCCTAAGCTGACCCTTAAAAAGCTGCAGAGAAACAGCAACTCAGTGAAACATTCAGACTGAACATTGGTATTTTGAGTAAGAAAGTCAATATTTTTTATGATGTTGCACTACTATTGTGATAAGCAAGAATGCTTTGTCTGATGCTTTGACAACAGTAACAGAGAAAAAGTGGAAATGGTAAATTGTCTTTAGACTGTGATATAAAAAAATGGCCCAGATCTTCACTGTGAAGATGGGTGAAGTTTAACCAATCAGCGATCTCAAAGCTCAGAAAATTGTTCTCTATTTCACGCCTGAACTTTGCAAATATGTTGTGATCTTTTACAGATCCGGCTGAAGAACCTGGAAAGCAACAGAACAACCTGTGCCCTGGATCTACAGTGAGGACAGCCTGAGTTAGGATCGCAGACCACAGGGAAACAAGGTAAGCACAATGCAAAAATCATTGGACTATTTTCTAAGATTTTTTTTTTTAAAGCATACAGATTATTGTAGAGCTAAGGTGACCCACAAAACGTGAGCAGCTGTTTATCAGCTCATTACTGTTACTGTGTAATTGAATCAAAGGCGAGACTCAGATTGTGACTGATAAGCAGCGAGATAATACAATCAAAAGCAGAAGTTTCTTCCCTGAAAGGGCTGGAAATCTGTGCACGGGAAGGTAATGCTGACAGGGCAATGCACAAATATAGCAAATACAGGTACATGGCGTGAACTGAACCTATAGTGATTTTAAAGATGGACTTGAAAGTGTGAAAAGCTATGCATAAAGTCATTGACCTATTTGAAATGAGGGCTAATGGAACGACAGAGGATGATGGCTGGCAGGAGAATGACTAATGCTGCAGAAGGGCCTGACTAAATGTGTTTAGGAAAGGAGCTGATGTTTGGATTCAGACTGCTGGACCATCAAACACCCACTGTGGGCTGCTTGGCTATACCTGTGCGATGTTAAGCTTCCTATCTGCAGGCCTGGATAGAGAAAGCTGTGAATAAACCCAGCATCCCATACTGTTGCGTAAATGTTGCTCCTGGAAGGGAAGTACAAGGGAAACGTTAGAAACAGCTTCTAGAGCCAGCAGGTGACTTCCCAGCCTACAGCGATGAGACTGAGTCAGGTTACTGGGAATGCCTGGAGGACTAGGAGTCCTGGGACCTGATGGAGAGCAGGATGGCCAATACAGGGTATTGTTAAATTGTTTGAGTAATGCAATAAATAAACGGAGGATACAGGTCCTCCTGTGTGCTGTGAAACCTTTCTGGAAAGTAGGTCTTCCATTATGATCTACGACTTTATTAAAGAGCCTTTGTCTTACTACTGTCCGGGCTGCGATCTGCTCTTTTTATATGCTGGCTACAAGAAGGCAATTCAGCAACGAGAACCTGTTTTACTTAGTTCTGCTCACCAGCCACCAAAGCAACACCTTCTTACCAGGAAGGGAGATCTTGAGTCTTCTTGGTAGCCTTGGTTAATTCAGTTGCATCAGAAGACAATGCTGTGCAGTTCCCTGAGGTCGTACCAGTGATGTGTTTAACTCTGTTTTACAACTTGGCTGCAATATATCTTTGGTTTGGTTTCAATGCATCTGGTAGCAATGAAAAATAGGTCTTCAATTCTCTGCCTTGCCATTTTATGCTCTTGTGAGATGAATCAGTCAGAAACTCCCATGTGGTCAATGTGAATGACGGAATCTCACCTATCTTTTATGTTGTCTGTTTCCACCTGTGACTTTGCTCTATTTATGCTGTAAAGTGGAGAAATTAATTTAAAGATTGCAAAGACACGTCATTATCTATTACTGGTGTGGGGAACTTGTGCACCAGATAAAACCGGTGATTTCATTTCACATGACTTGAGTTTGTTTAATTTCGTTTAGTGCAGCTAAGGTTACAAGGGAAATCAAGGCTCTAATGTTTGGGGTTTTTTTTCAGTTCGTCATTATTCCTAACCATGTGATATGTGTTTCTGCATCACATGATGTGGTCCCTAAATGCAAAGGCTTTTTGTTCCCTTCACAATATTTATTAAAAGAAAGGGAATTTGCATTCGGTCTTAATCTTAATCTATAACCTGCTGGAATGATTTCAAATATCTGTTTACCCTGTCAAATGCTGAACAAAATCCCCACCCTGTTCTCCCAGTCTGAACGTGGGATGGAAGTTCCTTTAAAAAGGCTTTCATTAACCTGTTTTTCCCAGGCCACAGATCATTAGAGAGTCATCCTCACAGTGAAGAGCTGGATCATTCTTTTATGTCACAGTCTAAAGATAATTCAGCTTTTTTTTTTTTTTCCTGCTTTTTCTCTATTAGGGATCTGAGAAAAACTGTTAAAAGAAGAAAAGGTCAAATGTCTTGTTTCTTTTTACAAGGAGGTAAACTAAAGAGAATGAGATACTTGGGCTTCAAACAGCTAGATCTTCTAGCTGCCTAGCTTGCAGGAAGTGGATGAGCTGCAGTGATTTATGTAAAATGAAGAGTTAACCTAAGGCTTCATGCAGCAATATGTTCCTCCTCTTTTACATCAGCATGAATTGTTGTATATCAGTCGGATTGAGATGTGGGGCTGCCCATGTAAGTCAATAGGTTATTGACCTTTTTTCCCCCAATACATAAGGAGGGATGTTATAGATAAGAATAAAGCATTCATGCATGCATATATACGTGTGTGTCTGCATATATGTGTTCATGTATGTACAACATAATGTGTGGTAATACATATGTAGTGTTATTTTTCCCATATTCCTTATTTGACCTTGTCTTGAAGGCCACAAATATAACATTAGCCCTGCTGCTTTTGTGATTTTTATGAACTTTCTCTAGCAGTTCTAATTCTCTCATTGTTAATACTTCCTGTAATTCAGGCATGGTACTACACAGTTGCACAGTAATTTGTAACAGGGGAGAAATCAGGCTCTTTAGTGACCTTTTCACTAAAAATTTCTCATGAAAGCAACTGTTAGCAAGTTTGGATGTGTCTTTTTATAACCTTTAGAGTTCAGTGTGTGTCCTTCTAATGAGCTCTTCAATAACTCACTCAGAATCACAGAATCACAGAATCGCCTAGGTTGGAAGGGACCTTTAAGATCATCTAGTCCAACCATAAAAGACAAAAACAACAAACCAAACCAAAACAAAAAAACCTACACACACCAACACTGAACCATATTCCTGAGCACCATGTCAATTCGTCTTTTGAATATCTCAAGGGATGGTGCCTCAACCTCTTCCCTGGGCATCCCGTTCCGATGCCTGATAACCCTTTCAGTGAAGAAATTTTTCCTAATATCCAACCTGAACCTCCCCTGGCGCAACTTGAAGCCATTTCCTCTTCTCCAATTGCCTGTAACTTGGGAGAAGAGTACTCCTTTCTGGTAGTTGCAGAGAGCGATAAGGTCTCCCCTCAGCCTCCTTTTCTCTAGACTGAACAGCCCCAGCTCCCTTAGCATCTCCTCATAAGACTTATTCTCCAGACCCCTGACCAGCTTTGTTGCCCTTCTCTGGACCCGCTCCAGCACCTCAATGTCTTTTTTGTGGTAAGGACTCCTTCAACTCT
>KZ505830.1:696792-747361 GCA_002844005.1 Limosa lapponica baueri | reverse complement strand
TAAGACTTATTCTCCAGACCCCTGACCAGCTTTGTTGCCCTTCTCTGGACCCGCTCCAGCACCTCAATGTCTTTTTTGTGGTAAGGACTCCTTCAGCTCTGTAAAACTAGTCATACTTAACATGTGGTTGTGTGGCCCTGAAATTTATTCAATCTTTTTCAAAGCAGAAGTAAGCAATGCTGTGAGCCTCGTAAATGATTTGTACTAAGAATTTTGTACCTAGTCACACCTAAGGTGTGACTTTACATTCTTTACATACTTTACATTGTGGATTTACATTCTTCAAAAACAGCAAGTGGAAGATGCCTTCACATCATCTTGGCATATGAATAAGGCAAGTACGTAATGATGCTTTTCAAACACGCTTACATTCTCTCCCAACTACTCTTCCAGACTTTTTTAGTGAGCATATCTAGTATAAATTGGGGGGTTTTTCTCCCTTGAATTTGTGAGATTAGTTTTGAGACCATTTTAAGCACTGCCAGAATTATTCTCCTAAATGCATGTCACCTTAATTCTTTTGTTGGTTTTATGCTAAAAAAACCACCAAAAACCAAAATCAAAACCCCAAAATTTTTTTTTCATTTTCTAACTCTGAAGGTCATCTTTTTTCAATCATTGCAATACCTGCTTAAAAGGCTGGGTTTTTTTTTTTCTTTTTCAAAATGTGTCTGGCTGGTTCTGTCCAAGGGTACTTGCTGAAAAAAATACCTAAAGGTTTATCCTGATCCTCTTAGAAATATTAGTGTGGCAAAAAGTGATTTTTTAGTATTTTTTTTAAACTGAAAAAAATTACAACAGCTGGTGCTTAGTTTGTTTGTGTTTGGTTTTTTTTTTTTTTTTCCCCCCCTTGGTTGTTATCATTTCCTTTCTATATGTAACGATTTTCAGTGTATTCCAAAATAGTCCATCTCTGGTGGCTGTGACGTACCCTGCAATCTGGGGCTGGTTTTAATGTGGGATCTCGGATAACAAGAAAATGCTTTTGAATTTGTCAGCTAGTCAGAGGTTGGGCTTTGGCTAGAGAAATTTAGGTTTCATTCCTGACTTCAACACAGCCTCCATATTTGATATTGAACTAGGTGTTTTTAAATCTGCTCTCTTTGTATCAAGAGGGCTAATAGCACTTCTTTAACCAGCAAGGATATTACAAGGATAAATTTGCTAAAGCACCAAAGGAGCTTGGATGCAGATTTCTGAGGGCTGTTGAAGTAGCTAAGAAGAGCGATAGATATCAGCTACTTGCAGGCTTTTCTCAGCATTGTATAAAGATTTCAAAATAAAAATAAAGATAGATTCTTTTACCATGTAGTCTTAATGAGTTAATGTTGCTTTATGATCCTTCCCTGCGGATTTTCTTACCTGTAACAATAATTTCTGAAATGAAAAGACAAAAAAAAAGTGTTAATTTTAAGGAATGTAGTTTCCAGTCATGTTAGTTCAGAGGCTTGTAGGTCTTTTTCTTTGGGTCTGTCTTCTGTTCTGCGTTGCTGGCAGGGTTTCCTGCATGCATTTTTGGACCTTCTGCAGTCTTTGACACCCTCTGGTCCCGGCTGAAGAAGTTCAAAGTCATCTCTTTCTTTTTTCCTTTTTTCTTCCTCTTTTTATTTTTTTTTATTTTGTTTTTGTAAGTGTAGGGACTGCATTAATCAGCTAACATGGCACTCTTTGGGAGCTCTTGCATGCGTGAAGGTTTTCTTTTGATGACAAAGTTATAACAATTTGAAGTAATATGTACCCATGGGTCCCTTACCAGTAATAGCAGCCAATCAATTTCCAGAGAAAATCATTACTGAAGCAACAGTCCAGCTATTGAAATAAAGTTGTTCCTCTCATTTATTCCATTTAAAAGAAGGCCTACATTTCTTCCCCCATTGTCTCTTGCTGACCGGAGCTCTCAACTGTCACTCTAGATGAATGACGTGGTGAAAGAATGGACTGGGAGTTTTATTCTTGGGTAGTTCAGTGACCTCTTTGGAGAAACTGGGGGATTTACGCTTTTTGGGGTAGGAGAACTTGAGGGTACTCAGCCAATAGAAGACATATAAGACCCATTACTCCCTAAATACTGAGTATCTATCACTATAACTGGAGAACATTCTGAACTGAAATACAAAAGAAAAGAAGTAAAGATAAGATTTTTATTTCTTTTTTTTTCCCTCTCATGTGAAAAACTGATCTCAAAGTCACTTCCTTGATCCAGAAATTTGCTATCCTGAGCTCATTTTATCTGCAAAATTTTTCTATTGCACTGTGTAGGTGGGGGCTTTGTTGCAGATGTGGGCTGGGGATGTTCATGAGTTTGATGAAAAATAGAATGTCATTTCTCAATTAGTTGCTGTCTGTTTTCTGTGGAAATCCAAAATGTCTGTCAACTACTTTCCATTACAGTAAAGTACAGATGCTGACACTGAAATAGCGAAATGGCTTTTCCCTCATGGTCTTCAGGCCATCTTGCAAGTTCAACTGGTTTGGATAGTTCACATAAACTTTGGATTGTCATTCAGTCTGAGTGAAAAAGTCATCAGGATTAAGCTAGATGTTGTATTCAGAGTAGCTCATGCAAAATAAATAGCTCTATCATCTTCTCCCCCTTTGCCTGGAATCCAGCCAGATTTCCTGCAGTGCTGTCTAATAATATCTACTCTTTCAATTAACATTAGATACAGTGCTTAGGCAAACTAGAACTAAATTGCAAGTTACCCAGTCTCCTCTTTCTAGAATCAAAAAACTGCAGTTTAACAGCTCTCTTCTGGCAGAAATGATTTGTACCTGTAAAATTATACCTGTGTTTTACAGACTAGCTGCAAAGATAAGCATGCATCCTTTTCTTCATTCTGTCTGTGGGTTTCTCAGGATGTTATACAAGCTGAAAACTACGTATAGGGCCTGGTAAATAAAGACGACACAGCTGGAACACAAGGTGTCTGGAATGCTCTTTATTTTAGTACCCTTTCTTTTCTTTAGTAAACTTGCTATTTGAAGACTAGCTGCAACTCTGGATATACCGAAACTTAAGAGTAAATTTTGATTACACCTGTTACTGATAAAGCAGATCTATTTCATTTATGTGTGTTCAGGCTAGGTAATAATCATAAAGAAAATCTACTGTGTATCTGATTTTGCAGGTGCAAAATTTGCTTGCTTAATGTGAAACAAGATGGAGTCCTGTTGTGTAAAATAAAATGGGTCTTGCTGCCCTCACAAAGAAAAAGAAATGCTAAGGTAACATGAATTTGTTGTTGACTTCTTAGCCAAAAGCAGCAAGGAAATCTGTACTGATAAGCATATTCACCTAGAAGCTCTGTATGTAAAGGGCAAAGTTGCAGAGATGACAGACTAGATGTTTTGAGATGAATTTTGTTGCTGGAAAGCATAAAGAGTGTTAGGATTTGGTACATTTTTTCTAAAGAACAACTGGCGACATGCCCTAAGGTCAACACCTAATATCTTTTCCATGCTCTTCTAAAAAGTCAGATTAGTCCTTTCAGCAGTAACCTTTCTCACATTGAGTATGTTTGCTTTCCTGTCTTTAAAATTCATCTTCTCTATTTGTGATTCTGACAGCTTATAGGATTACATTTTCTATATATCGATTTGGATGTGCTCGCTTTGTCATGTTTTGATTAAAAGAAGTATAGTTTTACTTATGCTAAGATAATGTACAGTGTACAGTAGATGTATAACCTTTTAGCAAAGTCTTTTTGGTGTTTTTTTTTTTTTTTTTTTTAAGAACTTTTGGACACTATTTTATCATTCAAGCTCAATTTAGTAATAATGAAACAATTGTCTTTAAGGGTGACAGTTTGGTGGCTTGAAGAAAAGACTGTTGTTTCCTCATCTTTACATAGACAGAAAATGCACTGAAGACACCAGTGCCCCTAAAATGTGAAATAGAAAAGTTTTTGGAAAAACTTGAGTAAACATATACCCAATATTTCCCATATGCATTTTGGAAACGATTCAATAAAAATGGGCTCACTGCATTCATTGTCATTTACTTTATAGTAGGTAGCACTTTCCATTTTGAGGGCTTTTAAATCACAGCACAAAATCCATGTCAGCACACACACATGTATTTCTTGGAATACGAATCTGAAAGAGACCTCCTGGGTCACTGTGTCCAGTACGTTTACTGTTTTAGGCAACTATACCATTTATATAATCTGTTTAGTTTTCCAGTGATTGTCAAAAAGAACAAAAATTCATTTATTCTCCTACTACATTTTAAAAACATATAATAATGTATTCCATCATATTACATATTTAAAAATAGTTACCAAAATGAAGCATGGTTTAATTATCATGACTCTGAAGATATTAATTTGTCTGATTTTGAACACTTAATACTCTTCTTTTTTTTAGCTCTCCTAGGAGAAGGAAAAATGTGTGAGTGTATGGTGGGAATGAATAGACACCTTCCTGTGTTCATTTTATAAAATAGATCCTAATTCCAGAATATCGCTGTTTGTTATCACTGTTAGTAGGATTAAATGGTATTATCTGATGTTGTTATTTTATAAAAAGGTATTAAATACATAAAAGAAAAATAATTTCTGCAATTGTATTTAACAAGGTGATAAGATACCTAACTGGAACCAGCCATTCTGATCACCAGTTTTGTTTTCTATCCTTTGGGCAAGCTGCTTTCTTTCCATCCACTTTGCTCGCTGTCTTATATTGAGTTCTGTGGAAAGATTTTCAGTCACATGAGTGGCTTTTACTAGGTGTGCTAAACAGACAAGGCATCCTGTCAGTCTACCTACTCTTCAAACATTTTTGAAGCTGTTGGTCAACTGCCACTAGATTTTTGATAGCTGGAAGTCAGAAGTCTATAAAGTTGTGTGGTAATGTAGGATTGGGCAGGACCTACATAATCATGGTTTCATTGTTTCATGGGATTCCTCTCACTAAGTGACTGTTTTCCGCCAGGAATGAATGAGTTTTTCCTTTGATGTCTTTTCAAGCAGGCTTTTGCAGAACTTTTTGTGCTACAGGCATTCTTCTAATTTTCTCTCTATTTTTCACTAGAGCCAGGCTGTGCTGCTTTATTCCCTTGCCAGAAGCGACCTTTCATAATTTCTTTACCTTTCAGTCCTTTGGTGTATCTGAAGAGAATTGTATTGCCTCTGCTTTCCTGGCTGTTCGAGGTGGGCTCTTTCAGTCTCTACAATGGCTTCTAAGTTCCCTTGGGTATCCTAGTAGCCAGCCTCTTCATCTGTTACTATTTGAACAAATTTTTCTTGAATATAAGTGGTCAGAATTATGTGCAATATTCTGGATGGTGCCTTGTACAATGACATTAATAATCCTGTATCACTACTGGAAGTACCTCATCTTTTAGATCCTAGGAGTCCATTTGCCTTTTAATGGTAACACCAGATTAATTGCTTCTCATCATCCACTGATTGACAACACACATAGGGTCTTTCCGCTCTATTTTTTCCTGCTGATGAGACACCAGCATAGTTGAGATAGTGTTCATATTAATCCCTACAAGTATGACCTTGTACTTTATGATAGTACAGTCTACACATAGCTTATTAATACTTTTCTGAATCAGATCATAAGAACATCTAATTAGCATATGCAGACCTGGGTTTCCTAGGGTTGAGGGAGGAAATGTGTCTATAGACCCCATCTTCATCTTATGTTATGTGTGCTTTCACATCATGTGATGCAGATTGGCCATGTGGCTGCACAATCTCCCCACATAGATTGAGGTTGTATCAGCCTTTGCATTACTACTTGCTATGAAGACCTATGTCTCTCCCATTTATGAGATTACAACCATTGTTTTCTTTAACCAGTTCCTTTCCTGTATTACAAATATTCCTCTTCTCCACCTATCTAGATATACATTTTATTGTATCAGGTAAAAAAAAAAAACCAGAATCTAGGCAGAAAAAAGATTTAGTGGATTTAATGTAGAAGAAAGAAAAATAGAATTATCCTATTTAGAAAAATGAAGGACTTTTGTCAGAAAAGTGTAGATTATTTTGATGTAATCTGCCTTAAAGTCTACAGTGCTTTTTAGCATGTCTTCTGTTTCTCTCTGTTAAGATATTCTTTCCTTCAGTATCTTCTCTAAAGCCACGCATGCCTGTAAGACCAGTCTGATGATCTTATAGTTCCTCTAAGTTTTATGTTAATACAGTCACTGTTCTCTAGTTACGGTATTGTCACCAACTCAATTGACTCTAGGAAAAGCATGCTGCATCTGCAACGTGAAACACTTGGTTCCTTCAGGGTACATGAATGGGGATTCTGGCCATTTCAATCTGAACGTATAAATCAGGATTCAGCCTCTCTACCTGGGGAGTGTAAGCAAAGAGCTGAACTACCTGTAGCTCCACGGATGGCTGTTAATGGAAGACACCCACCTGCAGAATAGCTGCTCAGATCTGAAACAGATGAATTTCTCCCCGGAGACACTTGTCATTTACAGAGAGAAGGAAAACTAGAGTACTAGCTGAAGTTGGGTGGAATCTATCAGGGTCATAGATCTTGAAGCAAGATTATTCCCTTGGCCCTCTGCAGATATGAGATGCTCTCCAAGGCGTGATGATTTTGTCATTATGTGGAGTATAGGAAAGGGCCATGGGAAGACTGCTGTATCCATGGAGAAAAGCCAAGGAAAACTAGACACTCATACTCTCCTATGGCCACCCACTTAACAGTCACTTTTGCCTGACAAAATGTGGACTGTTAATGGACACCAAAGTGTTTTCAATTGCACTGGATTCTAGCGTTTGTTGAGCTTTCCCTGCGTGTTCATTAATCTAATTGTGAGGCAAATGCCAACTTCAGACTAAAGGTGACCTAAATGTCGCACCACCCTGTAAGCGTTAAAATAAAGAGTGTTCAGGAATTAATGAGCATAGTGGCCACATTTCATATGCATAGCAACTGGTAAATCTCACCTCATGCCTCTTCAACACAAAATCCTCCTCACTCAGCTATGTATTGCCCAGGCAAGTCACTTTTCTTGCAATTGTCAGATACCTGCTTTTTATCACTTTATAACAAACCCACAGAGGCTGTGGATCACAAGAGTTAGGGCTTTTGATTAGCTCTATACAACATGAGAAGTCTCCTTTCCTTCAACAAAACCTGTTCAGCTTCCCTTCCAGTGTTTTCTCCAAAATCACAGGATACACTTGACTTTCCCCTGAAATTACGTGAGAATAGTGAGCTGATTCCTTTTATTTCTTTTTTTATCCTTTGTGAAATGGCAAAGGACAGCCTTGTGACTGACAGCATAGCAAGAAAAGAGGAGGAAAGGCTGTTTTGAAGGGTGACATGAATTACCCAATTAACAGGTTACAGATTTAGCAAGGTTTATTTTGAAATAATAAGCAGTCTTAACCATATTTAAACATGTCCATGGTACATGTGAGAGCAAGAAATTTGGACTGTACCTGTAGTTACAGTAGACAGACTTTGGACATGGTAAATCATTGGGGGACACATTTATCTTAGATTCTGCTATGACAATAAAAAGCTAATGCAGCCTTTAACTGTAAAAAGGCAATATTTTATGGAAGGAGGGAATTGATCTTGTCTCTGAGGACAGAGCTGTGAAGCTACATACAGACTACCATTTCCAGTTCTAGGCTGTATACATTGGGAAGACCATCTGAAGAAGGGGCTGACAGGGACTTCAGCAGTTAAACTGTACAGTTTGCAGACAAAGCTGGGCTTCTGGCTGGAAAGGGCAGGGACCTTTTCACTTTAACTGATTGTCTGAGCAGCTGGCTGCTACTCAGCTGGTGCTGGGGAGCACCTGTACTCTTGCTAGGTGGGAGCAGAGCTGTCAGGCAGCCGTTAACAGGAACTTCCGTAGTTAACCCAAAGATCTCACTCCTTAATGGCAATGGTCATCTCAGACCCTGTTGTTTTATGGTGCAGCTGGCATTGGTTTTCCCCTTATGCATTACTTTGCACTGATAAATGCTGAGTTTCAGCTGGTGCTTGATGGTACCTAAGATAATGTACCATAAGACCTTTCAGCATTTCCACAGTGTCTGCTGTCTTCTTTAGCACTCTGAATAATTTTTTTACCAACAGAAAACTTTGGCATATCTCTCTGTTAAGTACAGACCACTACTGTGACCTTGGGCATCAGTATCATTTTTAGGTTCTTCAGTGAAATACAGGATTTTAGTTCTCAGTAAACTTCAATGCTTTAGTAATACAAGTTACTAGATGCCCAGTAATAATCAGGATTATATCCTTCTGAAATTAAATGTTGTGAAAATTTAAAATGTATTGAGCCCTTATTTCTGTACTGAGACCCCAAATCACAATACTCTGTATCTGAACATATGAAGCCTTGTTTCCTATGTATTTGTTTCATATGTCCTGTCTCTCTGCACCAGAGTCATTCCAGCTTCCTACGTGTTCTGTAATCCTCTTTATTCAAGTACTTTTTACGTTCTCCCACATCTCTTACGTATATGGGTTAAAACAGGACATATTGTGGCTGGTTAAGAACTACATATTTACAGATTGGCAAGCCACCATAAATGCCCAGGTAGACCAGTTAGCTTATACCTTTTAAATATGTAAGGAATGAGTTTGGTCTGTCTTTTCCTCAACTAGAAGACTAAATTAGAATAGTTCTTTTGTTCAATCACCTAAACATTTGACAGAAGCGTAGAAAATTATTATCTTGGGTATTTCTACTTATGTGTTAAATTTGGTTGAAAATTGCCATGAGGATGAAAAATTATTAAAGCCAGATAAATGCATAGCTAGCACAAGAGCATAAACCATGCTGGCTTAGGAGACTAGGTTTGTCCAAGGAAGGGGCATGCTGCTGCCATCACTGCCCCCAGGACCTGTAAAGTTAGTAAGCGTGTGGAGAAAGTCTAGAAGATACCACATGGTGAGGGTTTTAGGACTTGGAAATGATGGCAAAGACCAAAGGGGAGTGATCTTTCCCACTCTAAGTGCATGAATGAGGGTGCAGCCGTTCATTGTAGGGAGGAGGAGGTGATCAGGAAAGAATGATTTGGTCCGTAAGTGTCAATGCTTTTGAGCTTGAGGACATCAGCAGGCCTCGAACTTCTCCTGCTATATCCCATGGTTACAGTGTCCCCATAGCATTTGTTGTCTCTCTTGGTTTTCATGCTGCATGTGTGGCAGCAATTAAACAATGAATATTGCTGATAACTAAAACTCTTACTGTTCTGTACTTCAGTGCAAATCCATACGTGACAACTTTGCCTTTTGGCAGCAGGTACCTGTAGTTTCAGAAATTCTCCAAAACTCCTTTCACAGCCTTGGAGAGAGTACAGTTGAGCTCTTGGGGCTTATTAAGGGCATTTTCCCATTGAAATTCTGTATGCAGTGGAACTGGCTGTCCCTGCTTCAGAAGAAAGTTTGACAGGCAGCCATATTTGACAGCTGTATGGCTTAATGTGGATAAGTCTCTTAATAACTGACTTAAGCCTTGAACTTTTAAGACTGCCTAGTGATGTCAAATAAGAAAACAATTTTCAGCTTGTCATGCTGAATAATTGTTGACATTGTACTACCATTTTCTTCCACCTTCAGCCTGCCAGCAAAGAACTGTGGGGAATTCTAGCTATCCAATTTTAACTTTACTATTAACACAATCCATCTATTTTATTTTCTATCAAATGCATTTCATAGCATTTTGCAGTTGCTAAATGCCACATTTTTTACAAAATCACAATACACTAAGGCTGCAATTAAAATTTAAAAAAGTTTTTGCTTGATCTTTCTTTTGGGAGAAAGTAGATGATGGTGAATCACAATGATCCAGTGAAGAGTTAATCTATGAAAAATGTTTTTTTTCTCAATCTATTAATGGTTTTCTCCAAATTTCTTGGATTTCTCTGATCACATTATAAAATAAACATCAAAACACCTGATAGAGATTTAAGAATGTATGCGTTCTGTGCTATTGAAAGATAATAAAAAGTGAGAAATTTCAATAAATATATACACATATCAAGAAATACAGTCTTGTCAGTCTAAGTAATTTCAAGTAGCATGCTCTAACTTTGAAATTTAGGGGAACATGACAAGGTCTCATGCTTTCATAAAATTTGGATACTACTTCCTTCCTGCAAGTGCTTATCTTAATAATTACCATATCATTACTGTAATGCCTGCCCTTTCAAGGTCATTTTTTTATTAAAGTGTTTTTCTAGTAGCTGGCCATTTATATTTGTCCAGGGTGAGCTCTCATGCAATGTGGTGAGTGGTTATTGCAGTTTTCTCCCTCCCATCTATACGATACTTTCCAGCTAAAGTATACATGAGATAGAAAGGGATTCCTCAGCAATGACAAATGAAATAATGGTGACAGAAGGATTTTCAATTTATCAGAAAAAGGCATAATGAAATCCAATAGCTGGAAGAGAAGGCAGAAGACAGTCTTATTAGAAATAGGGTGTGCAGTTTTTAAAATGAGGGATAGCTGTCTATTGGAAAAGCATATCTAAAAATGCAGTGAGATCTATGTTATCTGGAATCTTTACATATAAAAATGAATGGCTTTCTAAAATACATGTTCTCACTTCAGGGGAAAATATGAGCTGCTTGTAGATTTTTTTTTTCAGTGACATTCTCTGTTCTGTTCAGCAGATCAAAAAAAGTGATCACAGTAGTCGTTTTCTCATTTCCAAGCTGATGAATATATGTTCTAGTGGTCCTCAAAACTTTCACTTTTGAACAAAGTGAAGAGGGAGGGGAAACCATCAAGGTGATACACCTTGATATTTTTTTCTTTTTATTTTAATCCTGTCTCACTTTGACCCTTTTTTTTTTTTTTGCCTGCTCAGGAGACTCCTAGAGATATCTTTCAACCAGAAGAAAAACTTCTTGTTTTGAAAAAAAAAAAAAAGGCAAAAAAAAGTGAAACGTTTGAAATAAATTTCCATTTAGAGATAGGTAGTAAAAAAGAAAAAAAACAATCTGTATTTGTTTGAGTTATTATTTTTAGAATATTCTTTTTATGATGAACCAGCACAAACTGTTCTTTACATCTGGTGGGCGGCTGATTGAAATGTCTTAAGTATGTAGTCCAGAAACTTCAGAGGAGTGATAAAAGTTCAATTGCATCTACAGCAGGTCAAAAGAAAGGTGATCAGTAAATATTCAAGCATCTTTTGATGAGACATGGGGATGGCCTTTCCTATCACTAGTTCAAAATTTTTGTTGCAATAGTATTTTTGGAAGGAAGGGTTAATAAGGAGACGGAACTGGTTTTATGGATGATATTTTGCTGATTTTTTTTCATCATCTCACATGGCTTTGTTCCAGTTGAGCATGGCTTTTTTAACAATTGCTTTATGTGTATAAAATGATTAACTGAGTTTGTGTCTCTTCCTTTTGTGTCTAGAGATCTAGTTATGCCTGTCACATTTATAGTAGTTTCCCATTTTTTTCTGATCCACAGCCCTTGATGGGAGGAAGGGTCATGGCTCTAGTGAAGGCTTTTCAGGGCAATATTACTCATGGTGGATTTGGAGATTGCTTCCTATAAGAGGTGTGTCCACATATGAATGACCCCATAATCTTAACTCCAGAAATTTCTGGTGGGTAAACTCATCCATCAGACAGATCAGAGAGACTAGCACTAAAGACATAAACCTTCTAGACATGCTTTACTACTTCATGGGTTCATATCCTGGGAAGGCAAGGATTTTATTATTTTGTTTTAATTTCTCTTAGCCTCAGGTATACATAGTATCGCTGTTAATATGTATATGCAATTCTGCAAAAGGACATTCCTATGTGTAAATTACACATTTATTGATATAAATGCAAAAAGCTGATAGTGGATACTTTTTTTCCCCCATTGAAGTGCTAATGCAAAATTTACAAAGTGTTTTTGTAAAAAGAAGTGTTTTGGAATTTGGAGTGGTGCTTCATGCCCTTCTCTCCCCTAAAGGGACTGCAGTTAAAGGACATCTCTTTAATTACAGTTTGAGATAATACTCTCCAAGTGCTAGGTACAGGGCAGCCAAGCTAACATGGAGCTATTAGCAGGTGGCTGGACCAGCTGGAGTAGAATTGCCACCTGCTACAACATTCACCATTAATTAACTAACTCATCATTAATTGCATGGCCTTCTAACTAAGATCATGTGCAATATTTGTATACTATCTAATAAAATCTTTGCCTCAGAATGATAAATCTGAACTTTCAGGGAGACTGGTTGCAGCCTAATGCTGCAGATGTCAGATGTATCTTCAGAAAGACGCAAACATCCCAGAAATGCTGAGTTCAGAGAGCCAGATCTCAAAGCACCAAGTCAAATATCCTTTGGAGTCAGTGGGGTAAGGTCAGATTCTGCTTGCTGAGAATCGCAATCTGGAGGGCTGTGTTGAACGCAGCTTCATCGCATCATGGTGATCTACTTCTCTTGAGACAGAAGATGGTTATCAACAAGAGACCATGCTCTGTCATTCTCTACTGTAATACTAATCGAAAGCAGCTTTGTTAGCAGCTCAGGAGTTGCTCTTCTTTTGGCTTCTGTCAGATGGTCAGGTAATATATAATAAGTAATAAGATGGTCAAGTAATATAATAAGCCTGACAAGCTCTGAGAAACAGTAAACTTTTACATTTCAGATTAATCTAAGGCCAGTACTCCATTCTGATTCTTAACTGCTGGTCTTGCTATGATGCTGAATATAATTTCTTAGACTGATATGCTCAAACTTCTAGTTTTCTAGTTTTGTGTCCTCCTGAAAATAGGTTCTTTTTTCCTTATTTTCAATCACAATGTAAAATTACAATTCAAAAGGGAAGCTCTACATCTTATTTATGGATTGAAGAGTGATAGCCAATGATTTTGATTTTAAAATACTGCTTACTTTGAATTAAAAAAATTACAGGTGCTCTTAGTTTGAATTATTCATTTTTTGGTTTTGGAATGGAAACTGTTATAAATATGCGAATAATTTGAGAATGCAATGGACTTGGTTTTCAATCTTTTGTCATAATAAAACAGAAATAACAGGAAAAACAGAAGTACAGAAGTTAAATAAAATTACTAAAGAAAATTAAAAAAGAAAGTAAGAAACAATTACAAAGAACACAAATTGAGCAGGAAACTCACAAATCTGGGACAGAGAGAGAAACCATATATGAAAAAAAGTAACTTTATGTTTACTTAAGTCTACAGAGTAAAGGACAGTGTTGCTTGCTGCATGACTAGTTTAAAGAGAACAGAAAAACAATTGTTTTGACCAGAAGCATTTTAATGTACCTTGCTACACCTTTTGGTTCTGTACTCAGTTGAGTTGACAAGCTTTATCTTGCAAGCTACTGAGGTGATTCAAAGTCCCTTAGCAAAGGAACAATATAATTATTCTGATTTGGAAAGGGAATAGCTGTTCAGACAAAAAGCAGCATTTCATAAAACATTGGCCCCTTTTCACTAAAAATGAGTGGGGTTTTCTTTCTCAGGAATGTGCAGCTTTCTTTGGAACAGAAGCACTAGCAATACAGATAATGTGTTTAACAGCTAGGAAGCCTGACAGCTGGTATATGTGTGTGGGTTTAGGCTATTTTATTTGTTTGTTTTGTTTTAAAACCAGTGCACTTTTTATAAAAAGGAAAAAAAAAAAAAAAAAAGGAAAAAAGGTGGAGTGTGTGGAAGAGCATTAAGTGGTTTTCTCTTATCAGGCTTGAATGACATGACTCAGTCTTAACGAGGAGGGTATTGGAGATGCTTTCCAGAGGAAAGATTTTTTATTCTTACACTACAATTTCCTGGTGTTTCCAGAGTGCAATCCTAACAGCTTTGCATCATTTTAAAAATTGATGGGAAAAAAAATATATAATTCCAATTCAGAATTTATCTCTGAATGTCAGAATAATTGGAGAACAGACAATCCCTTTTCCTAACCAACTCTTACAAGTCTAATCTCACCAAGAACTATCTGTTAATCTCAGAAAAGAAAAAAATAATTTAAAGGATTTAATTATATAACTTTGATCTTTGACTTCACATGGACTCTGGTTAAGTCTAAGTGTGGACTCTGGTTAGGTTCAAGATTGCCTCACATTCTCACCATGGTCAAATTTTGCTATTTTGTGGTAAAGTTTCCATATATAATGCCTTTTTCCATAGCTGTAATTCACGATCCAGCCATGGATCCCTGCCATGTTATGACATCTCACACATTTCACAAGAAAGGGATTTATTTCACCAAAAAATAAGTATTTTCATCTCTCCTGGTAATGCACTCTTGGCTCTGATACCTTTTTAAAATTGAGGAGTAAATATTCTGGGAAATGATTTGAAGATCTTTATGGCTGAATTTTGCCCCATCTAAAGAAGACCTTCCTTTTCTATCTGCCGAGATCCATGTGGCACATGGGAGATAATACTCCTAGAGTGCATTGTGTTTTATTGTAAAGATATAGCACTGCACTGCATATGCACAAAGGGCTTCCTTGTATCATCATTCAGACTTGGTAATTCCTTCTCTCCTTTAACACACTTTCAGCTTTTTACTTCTCCTCAGCAATATGATTAAGCATATAAATTATAAGACAAAATGTTAATAGAAAAATAAAGGTTGTATAGACAACATAAGACTAATTTATTCCAGTAATTAGAGTGATATTTTATGCAGTTATTCAAAATAAGTAGACATGCAAGTTGTTCTATCACTTAATAAATTGCCATAAAGTCTACTCTAAATCTAATATCTTTCAATTCCTCTAAGAAGATGAATATTCTGATATCAATGACTTAATCCTCTAATAACTTCCACACAGCAAACTTCACTTCGGCATAAACACAAACAGTAATAGAGTTAATAGGAAGTGTTTTTCTATACCAATTAAATTTGACCTTGAGGACCAGACTGTCAACTGATATGAGGTGGTGCATGCTCTTTTAGAATATTGTATAGGATTAAATCCTATGATGAAAATTTAGTCCAAGGTGAAATAACATTTTTATCTTTTTAAAGGCAGGCTGATAAATGATTATTTTCATGAACACTTCCTAACATTAATTTAAGAATTTTCATTCAGAACCTTTGTTTAGACAGAAAAGGACATTGCAAGGTACCTTGGTTAGATACTTTTTCTGAAATTATTTTCCATAAAAAATGAAATTTTCATAATAAGTCTTTTCAAAAAATCTCCATTATTGTGCTATTTTTCAGAAAAATAAATCTTATTTCATTTCCATAGAAATTACTTATTTTGATCTATAAATTAGAAAAAGATATTTCATTCTGCTCTATACAGCAAATTCCTTTAATAGTTTTATATACAATAATAGAGAGCTTCGCCTATTGTAGTCATTGAACATATATTGCTGTATCATGTCTTGAAATTGTATGTCAGTAATATATAAGTTATGAAATAAAGGGAAAAGTAATTCTACATAGGATATTTTAACTTTAATTCTTTTTTTGAAATGTCACATTTTAGCAGACAGCTTTTATCAAACCACTATTTTCCCCAGGTTCCTGAGATGTTATCTGCATTCCCGCCAATTTGGCATGAAAATAAAACTTTGAAACATTGAGGTATTCAGGAGGACGCAGGGTTGTGATTTGGTTTGGTTTGGTTTCGTTTTGTTTGTATAACCTCACAAAAACCCACTTTGGTGGTCAGTGTGAAAAAAGCACATAAAGGTCAAATGCAGTGTTTTACGCTGCTTAAATCTGATGTATAGGTAGTAGGATTGCTGCTGTTTCTTGTGTGAATGCTCCCTATTCATTTTATGCCCTAAAAGTAAGTCTTGGTTAGCATAGAGGTTGGCCTTATCCAGCTCACACAGGCAATGAATAAGTGGGTCTTTTCAGATCCTCCTGAGCTCAGGTTATCGTAGCATCTTCTTTCTCCTGGATAGCCACAAGCACCAGCCTGATCTCTGCTGATTGAGTCTGAGTTTTGAGTACCCTCAGAAGGAAACGAAAAAAGTATTTAGTATTTTATTGAAATATAAGTAAAAGAACACAACAACACTGTCTGGTGTTACATGTTGGCCCAGTTATTTAGTAATTCAAAGTACTTTAACCCTTGTCATCTTGTTAGTATCAGCTGATTGTTTTCTTGATTCAAAACCCATAATTGTTCAGTCAGACAAACTAGGACTGCAGCAACAATTGGATTTGAACCCGGATGCTGCAGACTAGACATTATTTTTATGCTGTATGCCTTCATAGCAGTATGAAGATAGCCAGTAATAGTGGTAGTTAATATACATGCGTCTCAGAGTCCTGAAATACACTTCTATAATCAATAATATCCCAATTTTTTTATACAATATTTTTTTGTGATAGCAACATCATTATCTTTTTTCCTCGCTTGTCAGACTTATATGATTTATGAATGTGGTATCATATTTAAGATGCATAAGTATTTAGAAATACTTTCATATAGCACTTTCTTTTGTGTTAGTTTAATTGGTAAAACGGGTTCTGGCTAAATCTGAGCTCTTCAGAGAAAATAACGTTTCCTGAAAAAAATTTGTCAGCAGCTGGTATCACCCGTATCATTATTAATGTTTCATTGGACTAATATTGCTTGTAAAACAGTAAGGACTTGTCTGTGAAGCAATACTCAGGACAGGTCTTTGAAATCAAGTAAACCTGTTAATTTTAAAGTGGATTACTAACATGAATTAAGACTGCAAATAATACTATCAAAGAGGATTAAAGCCATTTGAAGTCAGCTTAACATAATTCATGTTGGAAGTCAATGGAATAAAATTTAGTTGAATTTGGATTTTTTATTTTTTTTTTAAACCTGGGTGGACCTGTAAAGACTGGGTCTCCAGTGACAATGCCTGATTAGGTGGTCCATAATTTAGATGGGCAAAGCGGATAGAAAGCAAAATGTAGAGGTGAGGCAAGCTGTCCTGCCAATGCTCGAGCTTGTGTCCTCCCTGTCCGCTCCTCCCAGGATATAGCTGTCTGTCCACGTTGGTGTGGTACTACCGTCCACTGTGGCACCAGCTATGGAAAACATACAGATGGAGATGACCTTCCCCACAAGACTATAAAGCCTTCCCTTTGCTGTGTGAGTGAATGACAACTGTATATCTAACTCTTCGCATCAATTGTGAGAGCACTGGATTTAGGTACTCCCTCTAATTCACTTAATAAATCAATAAAACAGGCTTTCTGAGACATGAGCTTCCTGCTCTAAAAACAGGTTGAACACCAGCAGAGTAGTTAAACAAAGATGCTCTGTATGAAAGGGGAGACGGGAAGAAAATGTGTGTGACAGGGGAAGATGGCAAGTGGGATCTGAGTCTGCTATAAGGGTGATGGATAAGGGACAGAGACACGGAAGGAGCAGCAGAGCTGTGAATGTTCTTGTTGGCCAGGATAAGTAGCTGGGGAGTTGTGTATTGAGGGGAGCTGGAGGAGATTCAGTGATAGAGGTACTGAGTGATACGTAGCTGCGCCACCAAAAACACTGAAATGACAGTAGAAATTTCATAGGATTTCAGAGCTAAAGCCAAAATATTTTTGAACTTTTTTTTTGTAACAAAGGAGAATTTTTCAAGTGTGTGTATATATCTATATATATACACATATATATGTATATATTTTTTTTTCTTTAAGAAATTAGAAGTTGATCTCAAACAGAATATCCTAGCTCAAGTTTTCTTGCATTTCCCCTCAACTTTCCTTCCCCATTCTTTTTCACAGGAAAAATTAGGGAAAGGGAAGGTACTGAGGCTATGAGGGGTAAAGGGAGTCCTCCTTCTTTTCCGAACGCAATTTTTTAAAAGCTAAGAAAATGCTAATAGTGATGCTAGTAGTGTTGCAGTTTGATATTTATTCTAGGAGAGAAAAGCCTACAAACTAATAGGCACAGCAGGGAATTAATTCCAGTTCAATTCAAATAAAAAATGGGGAAAGAAATAAGTCACAATGACAGAGATTTAGCTATTGGAAGAAACTACCAGAGGAAATTACGGATTTTGCAGACTTGGAGTCTGCAGACAAGGTTTGGTAACAGGGGTTTTGATTATCTGTTCTATAAACCTTTATTGTCTCAAAGTAATTGAATGTTCCATTGTTCTGAAAGTAGAAAGTTTTGGGAAGGAACCTGTTAGGTGCAATCGAAAACACACCATCAGTAGCAGGCGAGTGGCCAGGCAACAAACAGGAATGCTGTTCTTCTTGCAGCCCCTTTGTTACCAGCCCAGGTACTGTCATACCCCAGCCTCTGCCCAGGGATTTCTTGGACAGAAAAGTAAATGGGCAGAGGCAGATGAGGGTAGATGCAGGACAGGGATAGAGGGTGGGGAAGAGGAGCTGGGCTTTCTGCAGGGCAGGAAGGGTTTAGGGGGAAGAGTTGCTGCGTGTGTGCCTACAGAAACTGAGCAGGGAAACAGAGTCTGGTAATGATGCATGAGGTCTGGAGTGTTGTGTGGAATGTGCCAGAATTTCATTTGTAGTTGTCTTGGGTTTTTTTTTTGTTTCTTAGCAAACCTAGCAACCCTCCTTCAAGTAAAGACTAGATGTCTCCTGGTAAAAAATGAGTTTTAGTTAAACATCAGGGTCCTTTTTCTCATTCTTAGCTCAGCATAGCAGTAAAAGGTAGCATTCTCTGGCATGTTAGATGGGAAGGAAAACTTGATGAACCAATGATCCCTCCTAGCCTCAAATCTATGAATTTATTACCAGATTGACTTATCAAGATTAAATGTTTGTTTGCCTTCCTCTTCTCTTGCACAGCAAGAATAACAAGGGAAGTACTCATTTTGTTCAGGCTGCTGAGGAAAAATTGATACAGAGCTGCAGTCTTAATTATCTTTTAATTTCCTTTATCCCTGTTTTTCTGGAGCATTGTCTTACTATTATTACAATTAATACTGTTCTGTGTAAAAGATGCATAGCTGCAACTAGAATTCAGGAAACTAACAGCAAAAGCTTGTCAAGTGATTAATGCCTGTGTGGCATTTAGGCTGGCACATTTTTATAACCTGTCTAAGTGGCACTGACACTGGTAGATAGTGAGCTCTCAAACAGTCGTAGATGATGATTATAGATAGGGTCACCATTGGTTACAATGATGGAGGTAACTGATTAATGACTTGTAACAGTAGAGAAAGACCAGAGATTAAAGTTGGCAAGGCAGTCAGCTTGTGCTGATGGAAGACAGATGGTTTCAGAAGAGGAGATGGTTTTTGTAACCTGAAGAAATACATGAGTGAATATGTGCAATGACAAAACCAGAGAGAATTAGGTTTTCAGTGTTATTGAATGGTCTGTATCACCACTGTGGATCTAACGAAAGATCAATGAAGATAATATAAACAAATGTCTCTTATTTAAGAAATTGCACTCTTTGAAAGTTCAGCTGGTATCCTGTATGAGTCAAACACTCACTTGGTGGAAATCAGTATAGTTCAGTGGGATAATATTAGCTCGTAGCATTGCAGAATCTATGTCTGAAACTTGAGGACTTCTTTTGCATTGAGATCCTGTTCTGTTACCCTCTGGTTGAAATCAACATCCACTCAGTAACAGGAGCTTCTCTCTGAGGGATCTGTGAAGCATAACAGAATACCACAGCATCAGTTACCTAGTTTCTGATTTTATCATCAAAGACTGCAATATTCACCATATTTACTTAACACCTACTGTAAGCAAGCGAAATTCCCTCTGCTTGTTTTTCATTCAAGAAGGCTCAAGTTTTGTCTTCATGCCAGTAAATGCTTATGTGTTTCTCTAGCTACAAACAAAAAGAGATTTGCAAGAAGTTCTCTGCCCTGAGGAGTTTCTGATCTATTATGAATAACAACTTTCTTAAACTAATAATATTTATTATTTCCATTATATCGCTGGAAATGTATGCTTATAGAAAGAAAACGTGCAAATCCTGCTCTGCTTCCAGGTTGCTTATAGTATTCTTTGTCATTGCTTCAAATTCAGAGGACATGATTTTTAAGCTACATTCATCTTTGAAAAGGTAGTTTCTGTGCATTTCAGTGAAGTGCTACAATGAAATGATTGCTTTGTTAGGAAAGTAATGTGTCAGAGACAATCTTGTCAATTATCACACAGTCTTTAGTCTCTCAATATCAAAAGAAATTATTGAGAAAGTGATGAAACTTGAACACCCCAGAAGTTCTTTGGCTTCCCTAGATCTGATTTTAGCCAAGGTAAATTATTGACCATGTGCTAGTCTTGCCTTCTGGTAACGCAGAAAATGAAAGTCAAGACTGTGATTTCCCCTTGTGCCTTCAACCCTTTGCAGTGGTATTAAAGCTCTCTATGTCATTGGGAGATGTAAAAAAATTCAACATGACTTTTGATATATACATTTTTCTTCTTTCTCTTCTCTAAAATATTACCACTTGCTCTGTGGGATCATTACTTTTCTGTGCCTAAGGAGTTTGATATATCAGACCATAATATTAACTATGGTCATCTCCTGCTGAATGTGTAAATGTTTAATATATGTTTGTAACCTCTGGTATTTGAATAAGGATTATTTGGTTTTCGATATGACGCAAGAATTTATTGCTTTTCCAAATGCCTTTCACTCATATAGACAGAAATAGTTAACTAATAACACTTACATTGGCATTTTAATAACAGAAGTCTTTAGAGGAGGAAAAAACAAAACATAGGCTTAATTATTAAAACAATGACAACTCTAAGACTAAAATCAGGAGTTTACATCTGAAGGTTGGTATCAAACCATCTGTTTTGTGTATGCTCCAAAGGCTGGATTGCATACCAGTACTTGAATTTTTTCCATTTACCAGAGCCCATGTACCATCTTGACAGAAAAACTGTGGTTAAAAGATGGGAGAATAGCTACAAGTATGAAGAGTTTTACTTGTCTGCAAGTGATAGACCCAAAATTACAGTAGGTGCATACCTATGACTGATTTCCTTTAGAGGATCAAGAAAAGAAAGGATTGCAGGAGAGAATGGTGAAAGTAGTATAATTTTTCAGTGTTAAATTTTGTGGATTCTATTGATCCAGAGAAGAAGTTGAAGAAGAAATACATTGACCCATGTTAAAAGAAGCAGTTGCATTCTGCTGCTGAAAACGCACTGTGCTTTGGAGGAAAACCAGCAGTGTGCTTTCACCACTCTCTCTGAAATCGGTTCATGTATGCTCCACAATTCCCTAGTTTTTTAGCAAATAAATCCCACAAAGACAGTGTGTTCTAGTCCAAGCAGTGCAATGGCTGCATCCCTCAGGGATGCTGCAGGCCCTGTTGGACAAGGGCTTGGGCAGGCTGAATGAAGTGCACAGTTTCTCCAGTACACTCTAGGGCACATTTCAGTGTGTGAGGAAACAGACAGAAGGATTTTGGTGCAGGGGAAGTGGTGAGATCAGGAACATGGGGTTTACAGTGCAGGTTTGAAGAAGGGATGTCTTCATTCTCTGTTTTCGACTTTGGAGCTTCAATCCAAGATTTAGATTTCCATTTCTTCAAAGTGCCTGGATACCTAGCAATGCATCATCTGCCTCCAGTACTTCTGTTGTATGTTGACGCTTCTCCAAGTGCATGCAAATTAGTTGTGTGCGAGTCTGAAAATTCATGAAAGTGTTGGAGATTGCCTTTATGCGAACTCTTTTGTTGATTTACATAGGTATAATCAATCTGATATTTCCCAAAGGCACTGGCATTATTGTGTTTGTGTATGTGTGTAGATCGTATTTCTATCCAGGAAATTCAGAGAAGGCACCACTTCCATAGACTATTGAGACTATTTCACAGTTCATCTGGTCCTAACCTTTGTAATAGTGTTCAGGCTCTAAAAAACACCTTGCTAAAAAAACCTAACAAAACAATCTATAGATGACAGTTCTAGCATGCCATAAATCACAAAAGCAATGAAGCCACTAGTTTCTGATGGAAAGACCCTTACATGATCTGTCAGCAGAAAGGATTTTCTCTAGGTATCTATATGGAATTGTGCTTCAGATAGGAATGATTTTTTGATCCAATTCTGAGCTCCTCCTTGTGGGTGATTTTACAGGGCTCCTCCAACTTAAATATGAAATAAATGTTTAAATGAGACATCAAAGGAGGTATTTTCATAAAAAAAATCCCAAGGGACTAGCTGCTTCAAATACATATTATAATGTATGTCAGATCCTGCTGATTTTTACTTTTAGGGGTTCTTAGCTTGCCCTAAGGTCTGATGTGGGCCATATATACTGCCCCAGTTCAAGTCATTTCACGGCAGTAACTACATCATCAGCAGGTTTTGTACTAAAGCTTTTGGGAATCTTTCATACCTATTCAGACTCCTTTCTCTCTTGTCTCTCAGGCTAGGGAATGATACACAGGTTTGGGGTTTTGTTTGGGTTTTTTTGTTAGTTTGGTTTTTTTTCTTTGTTTGTTTGTTTTTTGTAAAACAGCCACCTCATACTTCAAGCAGTTACTTTTTATCTAAATAAGAATTAAAAAAAAAAGTGGATAAACCAGGTCCACTTACAGATGTATCCTTGAAACCTGTCTGCATATTTGTCTCCTTTTAACTCTTCTTCCTTATTTGAGCAATTTACAAGATAGTACTATATAATGTATAGCAAAGAAAACAATTTTATTCTCATCAGAATAGCAGGCAGAGGTACTATCTGTCCTACCAAGTTACCAAATTGAAAGAAAGTGGCCAGTCTAACCTGTGTTTTTTTGTTTTCTAATGATGTCAGTTGATGTCTGCAAGATGGTCCTTGATGCCAGTGCCTACCTCTGAAAATCTCAACAAGCAGAATTTACAATCATCCAGACAGAGATAAGACCAGCCATCACTGCAGTCTTTAGATGTATTGTTTTAGCTATTACAAACTCAAGGCTGTTGGTCCTTTGCCAGCCAACATATTAGCACCAACTTTATGCATTAGGTGTTGGTAGCAAAAAAATTAAAACTTGAAATGTATAGATCTTCCAAGAGGAAGTTTGTTTGTTATTTATGTAACTAACCTTTGCAATTTTGCTTTGTTGTTTGAGAGCGTGTAGTCTCCATAAATAACAGGTAAAGTCCTAGGCTTGTAATCAGTCAGCTGTTATTTAAAGGAATTGGAAAGTGCTTGTTTCAAATCCAGGCCCAAAATAAATATCAGTAGTATCAGCTTCAAGATTTCTTTCAAAGCAAGATTTATTGTCTTTATTTAAGACAGTAAGTTCTGGAAAACTCTAGACACAACTGAACTGAAAAGAGCACAATGAATTTTTCAATGAGTAGCAATATTCTCAAGGACCTGTTTCTCTTCTGACCAAGAGTCTATTGGGATATATCTACAGCAGCTTTAAAATAACGTCATTGACATGCATTAAGTGCTAATTTGACCTTTTATTTTATTAAGAAATATTTCTGACATATGAGGGAAAGCTGAATAAGGTTTTTCAGTTTGATACAGGCAGACTCATGCAGCGAGGATGCTGGCTGAGCCAGCATAAAGCATTTGCAGATAGCTTATCACAGAAGATGCTAGCATCAGAACCACTTCTGTTGATTAAATCAGACTTAATCAACTTAATTTTTTCTTCTGGTTTTTTTTTTGGTTTTTTTTTTGGTTTTTTTTTTCATGAATGAAAGAAGAGAAAGTGTAAACAGAGTTTCTATGGAGGTTTTTTTTCCCTTTCTTCCTAAACTAAATTCTTAAGTATGGCCTCAGAAGAGGATTTTCTATATGTAGCAACTGCTGCATCGTTCTTATCAGTGGTCTTCTTTCCAGTCAAAAAAAACTCCTTTTTTGAAACATCCAGGGACAGAAAACATCATAAATCTGTCTCTGACGCCCTGACGCTCTCTGCTTCCTTTCCTTTGGGTTCTTTACAGCTACTCTCCCTGCCTCTGGCTCAGGCTGCTCTACCAGAGGTTTAGTTAATGTTCCTGAGAGGTAGCTGCAGTGATAGCTGCCCCAAAGCTGGCTGGGTTTGAGTGTATTTATCAGGCACCAGTTTTGACCCTCAACAGATTAACGGAAGTAAACTCTGCTTTTGCCACAATTTTGTCATGGCCCTGGCCAGAAATGCTTTGCCTCTAACTGTTGCTTTTGATCTCGGGCAAACCTAGGAAACAAGTTTTTGTGTGTAGATGGGTAGATGTGTTATGCATCTAAGGGGGGTGGGGGCTGAAAATAAAGGATTATTCTATTTTATCCATGATGTTCCTGATACAAATTTTTTAAAAAAGCAGATTTCTGGAAGTTCAGGCTTTTTTTCTCCACGTTAATAACATTCAGGACAAACTGTAGATTCTGAAGTAATTAACATGAAATATTTTAGGTAGTGGGGTAACTGTGGAGGTTTTGTTGTTCACTCTGCTTCAGCTCAGAGCAGGTCCAACTAGGTCAGTTTGCTCATGACTTCGTCCATTTGAGTTTTGAATATCTCAAAGAATAGAGAGTCGTCAAACTGTTTCTAACTACAGACATTGGGTATGATTCTTCCTGGCCTTTTGCTTCCTGTAATTCTTATTGCCTGTGCAAAAGTAGCTATGAAATGCTTCAGGGCTGAAAGGCATTTTGTACATGCACTTTGCAGAGGTGTAAAAAACTGCACTTAATCAAATCCTCAAATCTTTCCACAGTCTTACAGTTTAGACACATCTACAGCATTTGACCACTTTAAGCTCCTCAGGGGAGGCATGGACTGAGGAGTTCCTGTATTCATCTTGAAAAATTCCTCTTCTCTTTTTGTCTAAAATTCTTCTCTGAGGAGTTGGTGGTGGCCTCTTGACCTGAAAATATCTTCCAGTTCCATTTTAAGACCTATAATCTTTCTTCTAAGAAGCCCAGCTGTAAGGCATCTGCTTTTTCTGATAAAGGATCTGCCATTTATTTCATTACACAGCTTCTCTGTCCTGAAGGTTTCTAATCATCCTGCTGATATCAATGCAAATTCCCTCTGAAAGTCTCAAATTTTAGAGATTTGTGATAAGTAGAGACAAGAGGAAATAGAGATCGTACTTAGACAAGGTATATTGTACCATGGTTCAAGCATATCAGAAGGCATTTCTGCAATTTTTAGAGCAATACTGTAAGACAGTTAATCCATTGGGAAGTTGTTAGTTTTCTCTTTCATACTAGTAAGAATTAAAGGTGCTAAGCACCTTCCAGGATTAAGTCTTTACAAAGTTACCTCTGTGTTTGCTCTTATACTTAGTCACCCTTGTTAACTTTAAAATAAAGCTCTTGGGTTTTTTACTTTATGCATATAAAGAGTCATGATGGTTGGTTTCAGGGATGTCTGTATAATATGACAGTATTTCCACTTAGATTTAAATTAAGATATATAAAAATAAAATTCACCATCTAAAAAAGACACATTGAGAAAAGCTAGTCTCACATTTTGAATGACAATTACATTGCACATGTTTCATTTTTTGAACTAAAATTAATGTTTCACATGTTATATATGAAAATATGATTCAGCAGCAGCACAGTCTCTGCTTTCAGACATTTGTATGAATCTTTTCGTTGGCTCTTGCTGCTGATCCATATTTAGTGTGTGGTCTAAGGCAGTGGATTGTGATGGACAGGGGATCCTACAGTCTAGTCCCTAGAGAGCCGTTTCCCTCCTGATGCTCCTGTCTGCTCCTCCATGCCCCATCCCAAAACTAGTTAGTTTATGTTTAGGAATAGAGTAGGTTCTTGTAGCTCAGATATTTCACAGTTTCATCTACAAGGCACTCCTCAGAGGAATGTCTGAGAGGTAGAATGTACATTTTGGAGCAATCAGAGCTGGAGAGGGACTCCAAGCTTTCAGAGGAAGAGGGAGACAACATTTATTGGGTAACTTTCATTTGTTTCAATTGATAACGTGCATTCAAGCAAGAGGGAAAGCTGGTCACAGTATAAATATGACCGGTCAAGAGAACCCTGGAGGTTTTAAGACCCAGGTTTCCTCTTACATCTGCAACTGGAACTCCACCCCTTCCAACAGCACCACTTCTGTAAGACATAGGCTCAGTTTGGCCCTGGAGGGGAGAGCACTACAGGCAGCTCCCACTGTCAGCACAACCTTGTGTTCCCAGGTTGTCTCTCCTCCACATACTCAGACATGCTTGACCTTACTTAGTAAACATAATATGGCAAAAGTCATGAGGATAATGTTGCAGGCTGAAAAATGAATATGTGCAGTACCTCATGCTGTCATTTTTTATTATCTCAAATGTCAGGTCAGTCTTCATTAAATATAAGACCAAATGTACCCTTTCTTCCCTCTCTTAGTGGCAATTTCTCCTAGTCCCTCTTTGTTCTATATTTCTCTCTCTTTCCTCAACTCAGAGTTATCAGCGGCTTTCAGCCCGGTTAGTGCAGTGATATCCCCCCATTTTATGTAGTTTAGCAGGGCAAATGCATGATCCACAATTCCCAGCTTTATTGCGCTTAAACACGTGTCTGTATTGCAGCAAAGACTCAAGAAGTTCTGTGATAATTTTTCTAGTAAGAGGAATCAAACCCAAATTTTCTTTGCAGGTCTTCCATTTTGCCCTTCCTCTGATGACTCATCCTAAATAGGTACAAGGGATGCAACTTCCACTTCAGCAGTTTCTCTACATTGATTTTCCAAGTTATTGGATCCTATATTTCAGTAATTATTTCTCCTGGTTTATTCTCCTATTTTTTATTAGTGTCTCCAGTCTTCTAAGCACTTTGGGATGTGTAAAGCAATTTACAAATGCAATTAGATAGAGATAAAACATGTGGAATAAAGTAAAGGTATCATAAAACATTAAAGAAAATCTTAGTGGTCTAGTGACTGGAGCCATGGGACAAGAGTAGGAGCTTGTTTCTTCTCCAAAAATTAGCCTGGGCAGGTACTACAAAATTATTTCATTGAATATTAGTTCTTCTGTGCTAAAATGCTGAATTGAGCCTCAGGACAGCGGGGTTCACTTTCTAGCTTTACCAAGAATTAGGGATATGAAATTGCACAAATCCTTGATTTCTTCTCTTCCTGCCTGAACAATGGGAAGAACACCTTTCTGTTCTGGAAGCCTCTGTATTTAGATCAAGATTTATTTGGCAGGGGGATTTTTTCTTTATTACCAACAGAAAGGGGAAGATGTGAGTAGCCAGGATCACCAAGTGAAGTTCTATATCTGATGGACTATGGAAGGCTGAGGGAAACAGTTTGGGAGATGTTCTTTGTTAATAAGGTCTCCTACAAGGCCCTAGGATGATGACAATGACCTCTCCTACTGTCTCCTTGTTCATACCATGGATTTTGTGGCTTGAAGCTATGCTGTTTTATAATAAATTGGGGAGTGAGAAGTGTCTCTATTGGCTACATTTACATAAGATTTTCTTATTTTGCCAGTTCCTCATGAGGGCTTTCTGTTTCTGGTACATTTGCAGAAAACCCCCAGGCTGAGAGAAAAATTTATCCAGCTGTCCTTCCCGGCACCTGCCTCCTGCAAGCCTCTCCATCCCTCTTCTGCCACTTAACTGGAAGTCTGTCCAACTAAATGCAAGAGATGACTATATTTTTGTCACATGCTGATTAAACTTCAGTTTCCAAGATAAAGGAGTATTGTTCTCCCAGGCCTCCATGTAAAAGAATCTTGTCCTGATAAATGGATTTAGTGAAATTCCTTACCCGAAAAATATGATCGATCTAATCTGAAAATCTAAGTCTCTTTAGTTATTTCATATTTATCCTGGATGACTTGAGAATCCAAAGCAATCATTCTCAGTATTGGAGCATTTTGTCGGTTAATGTTTGGGTAGAGGAAATTGTTATGATTTCCTAGTGGGGAATGTGGACTTCATTCCTTTCATAGAGCTGAATAGTTTGAATCACGCCCTTCAGTTAATGTGCACAACTCATGTTTCTCATGCAACACTATGCAAGAAAGCAGAGCAACGAGGGAAGAAAAAAAATAGCCTGATCAATAAAAGATCTTTCTTGATGTTTAAACCTTTTTGAGGGGCAGGGATACTATTTATTTTCCTATCCCTGCTCATTCTTTCTGCAGCCCAGTCTAACTAGATACCCTCTTAAAATGCATTATATCCACAATGATAGATGGAGGAGTTTGTATTGATTCACTAAAATCACACTATAATGACATAATTAGTATACTTATAGACTGTCTCCACTGTGTAGTTTGAAAAAAAAAATAAAAAAGGAAGTAGAAAAAAATTCCTGCTTACTCACTGAACACTTGAGGAAAAAACAAAACCTGAGAGACACTTCCACATAACACTATGACAAAGGCTTTGAAAATGTTCGCTTTCACATTCTCCATAGTTACTGATTCAGGTTTCCATTGTGCATCCTCAGTCCATGTGTAGAGTTCTTTGACCCTCATCCAAGAAAGCACTTAAACATCTACTGAGTATTTGTGGTTGTTGTTTTTTCGACACCCAGTTTTCACATTCTGTTCTGGTTATTAGACCACCTCCTTGTCGCAACATGGTGCTAATGCATCTATTGGCATGTTCTGTTTTGCTGGGACAAAACATTCATCCAGTTTTACAGTAGGATTTAGCAAATACTGTGGGGTCTAGGATCACAACACATCCCAAAGAACTGAGAACCAGGCACAGACACTGACACTGAAATTCTGGAAGCAGTGCAACTTCTCGCTTTCTTCTCTTATGCTACACAAACTCGAATTCATTTGCAAGCTGCATGATAGTAATGTGAATCCTGACTCATGAGATAATAATAGGTGACAGGAAAGAAAAGAAGAATACTTAAAAATATTTTTAAAAAATGGCAAGAGAGGGAAGGGAACAAAAGACTGTTTGATCAATTGGGGAAAAGCAGCAAATTGAAATAATTAGGCAAGCTTTTATTTTGAAGTCTTGAAAATGAGTCTTCAGAGTATCACTTTTAACTTTTTCATTTATTAAAACAATGCTTACCTGGGAGGTGATAAAGATAACTATGAAGTTTTTGGAATGAAAAACTGAAGTTTAAGCAGGCTCGTACGACATGACTTATTAAAATGTATTCTTGAACCTTATTGTTCTTATTCTGAGCAAGGGGTGGTGATATTTTGACCCTTGTCATCATAGCCTCATAATACAATTTTCTAGCTAAAAAAATAAGTGAAAAGCATAGAACACAGATAAAATCAATCTCCATATGTAAATTCTTTTTTTTATTTATTAATAAACATGTTTTACAGATTTGAGAATATATCTCTTCTGTTTAAGGCATTGACACACATTAGCTGATTTAGATGATTAATCTGAGCCAAGTGCATAGTTCAAGTATGCTGAGAAATTAAAATACTTAGTAGTCAGTAGCTAGAATTAAGACACTAGTGTCTAATTAGAACCCAATTATTATTGAATTGTTCCACAAAATGTAGCCTCACTGTACCTCTGGATTAATCCTTGAAATCCGGTCTTCTTCACAGGTCTGAGTTAAAGAGGAGAGACTGTAACAAGTATGGAAAACTAAAAGCAATCAAGATATAGACAAGTCCATGAGAAAAAGCTTGTTTCAGAGACAAGAATCTCTGGAGAATTAATTCTTTTCCTTTTGCATGAAAAGACCTCAGACTTGTATGCTTTTTCTGATGTCCACAGTATTGCCTACTGTTTCATAAAGATAATGAATGTTGTGTGCTACATACCCCAAGACGTCCTTATGGTGTGGTTTTCAGCACCATTAAACAGCTGGAGCCTGTACTTAGTGTTTGTAAATCATGAGGCTTTTTACCTAAGGATGCCAGTAATTAGTTGTTCTCCCTAAAGGACAGTATCAGAAGGTCAGCATTTTTCAAGTGAAATAAAACTAAGGCGAAGGTGTTGGGAAAAGCCAGGGGAAGGCTCTGCTCAGCTTGCTGCAGGAGCATTTCGGAGGTGCCTCCCAATTAAACTGGACAGCATAACCTGGCTAGGGAGGAACCCTCTCTGAGTCGAACTATTTTTTATCCCTCTCTGTACTCTGTCCTTGCACTTTAATATTGCAAAACAGAAAACAACTCTGAGCTTTGAGACTCTTCTGTTCGTTTTACATCACGATTAACTTTCTGATTCCAGTATGACTGTACTCTTCGTGGAGGCGAGCGCTTTGGCTTGCTGTCAACCCATTTCAGACATACCTGAAATTTTTTGGGTGCTTTTGAATTCTCATTCACCTGTGTAAAAATGTTACCATCTGCCACTAGTGTGAAAGAACTGAAGACATCAAGATGATTCCTGATTCCTGCTCTTTATTTACATAAAGAAATGAGGCTGGCCCTAAATAAAATGACTGTCACTTACTTGGGTTTCAGAAAGAAACCCATGTGTTTAAAGTAAATAATTGCCACCCTGTGGTCTAGGGTTGCAGGGAATGGAGGCCAAAAGAGAGACTGGCAGTTGGGACTGATGCCTCAGTGTGGTCAGGGAGTGGGAGGACAGGAGGGAGAGAGGCAGGAGGTACGTGGAACGAAGGAGACACATGGAGAGGAATGTCGAGGATTGGGGGAAGGCAATGTGCTGCAAGGAACTGTAATAGAAGAGAAAGAAACCAATTGGTGAGTAGTATGTGTCACTAGAGATATAAGGTTGGATTTTGTTCCTTTACAAGGGTGGGGAGATGCAGTACAGGTTTTAGTTAGTTACTCTCTAAAGCTTCAAACACCAAACAGTAAATATGACTTGCTTTCTGCCCCTGCCCAGAGATTCAAGGCTTAAGCCGCTACTGAATTAGGAAGCCCAAAGCTTGAAGGGATAGATTCTGACTCCTGGCTTTTATAGAAACATGGTTGGTAACAAAATGTTTCCAAAGACCTCATGAGGAGGTGTTGCTCCTGAGACACCATTCAGCCCAGTTGGTGTCTTCTGGAATTTTGTACTGGTCTCTCAAAATTTCTGAGTTGTTGATGTCTCTCTACTATGAACCTTGAAACCTTCTGAGGTTTGCCCATAAGGAGAGTAATTTCTTTGCTGTTGTGCACCATTGTTAGGCAGCACACTGAGAAGTGTTTTAATAAAGCCATCACTTTAAAGTAAGCTACTACCATCTGTTCTGCCCTCTAATTACAAATAGGAAAAAAGGGAGACAATAATTTGCAATTGCATCATAGAGACAGCAAGGAGAAATAAGTGACATAAAGGTATGCAAGTCTCCAAATACTGCCTGCATCACTTATGTTGCTTTCATGATTCATATACAAAAAGAAGATGAAACTGTTCCCTTGTGAGAGGAAAAGTTCCCTATGATAGTGATTTGTTTTCAGAATATCAGAAGCTTAATCTGAAATGGCATGTCTGTAACGATATATATCAGTGCCTTCTCTTTTGGTGTCCGTTAGTTAGTCCTGGAGAAAACCATATATGTGAGTTGTGTGTGTTTGCGATAAAATAAAAGATATGTTAAAAAAGATGATCCTGGTAGGCAGTGGATTGAAACTCAGAAGAATTGAGTTCAATTCCAGTTTCCACTCATTTCAACCAAAATAAACAACAATAGGGAGTCTAATTCCAAGAATAACTCTGGATTTGATGTTCTGTGAGACTTACATTGTCCTTGCTTGTGCTTTTGAAACAGGAATAACAGCCCCGTATTGCATAGGAGTATTGCCAGGATTCAGTCAATTTAGAGTTTGTGGCACATGAAGGCTCCTGCCTGACAGGAAGCATATATGATGCACTGAGATATGTGCTCTTAGATTTGATTCCCTGCAGCCCTTTCTGCCATGCTTATTGCACCAGTATATGCGACCTTCTCTGTAATATTTACGTACACCTTTTCAACAAATATGGAGAAGGCTGACACTGAGAGATGCTCTGTAATCCCGCTGTGGTGGTGCAACCACATATCCTTGTTCCTAAAGGTGCTGCCCAATGTGGCTCATGCTGCTGCAGTGGAACCTGCAGTATGTCCTATGGTTGTAATGTCAATTATAATCCTCAGCTATGGGAGAAGTCACCAAGCAAGATAAAAACAGCTGCTTGAAGATATTTTCTTCACCCTGATTATCTCAGAGACATGCAGGCTGTGAGCCTCTGTCTCTCAAGGCAGCTATGTTGCTGCTTTTGGTTGACAATTATGCACTGCCTTAAACTGGGGAAATGCTGACCTCCTGAAGCAAATTCCTGCAGGTCCTGCAATATGTTTATGCATTTACTTAATCAGATGATTAGAGGATTTATCTGAAAACATCTGAGCATACTGCACAAACTGAGCAAGAACAAATTCCCATTTGATGCAGGAAAACAAACTCAAAAGTGTGTGGTAAAAAGGAAGCTTGGATGATAGTTAATGAATCCTTCCAGTTGGTATCTGATCAGTGTGGACGATCAAATCATTGTATATTCATGGACCTTATCTTAAATATCCACCATCAATTAAGTGATATGGTGTTCAAAAGAAGAAGCAGGTGTATAGCTCTTCCTTTTTTTTTTTTTTCCCCTTTTTCCAGTGTGAGTATGAAGATTTGGGAAAGTATATCTTATTTCCTGGCTGTGAACAGGTTCATTACATGCTTTTCTTTACCAAAATATTGACAATGAGAAACAGAGCAGAATTTTCTCTCTCTTTCCCTCTTCCATTCCCCCCAAATAGTAAAAGTGAATGAGACTTAGGTTGTTCCAAGACGGTACCATCCACCAGTGTACAACTGTAATGAAGGTATTTGCTACACTGAGGACTCCACCAAAATCACCATTATGTTTCTGAATAAAGGAAGAAATAAACGCCAGACTTGTCTTAACTAGCAATAATTTTCTGTATTCATATGATGCAAGGGGATTTTTAGCCATGGTGAATACTCTCACATGCTTGTTTCAGTTAATGTCTCAGGCTCAGAGGGGATTGCAAACCTGGACTTAATCATGTCTCTAAAACTAGTTGAATCCTTAGTCGCTACAGGAATGTAAATTGCTATTAAGTTTGAATCCCAGACATAAAGCTCAGATGGCTGTGTGTTCTTTTGATGCATTTCTCTATATGTAACTGTTGCAGATAAAAGGTGGTCCATAAAACCTTCTCAGCCAGCACAAAAATATGTATCTTTCAGCTTTCCCTTTAAGTATCAAAAAAATAAACTCCAGGCCCAACATTCCCAAAATATTCTTACCAGAAACTATGGAAAGCTACCTAATTCATTAATATAATTTCAGTTTTTGATGACTAACAGGCCATCGTAGGACAGGGCTGTCCAGGAGGCAGTGGGAGCTGGGTCAGTGGTGTCCACGTTCCTGCAGAACATGACAAAAGATATTTGCATGGCTATGAACACTCTTCCTCCTCTGTTGGATCATTCCTGCTTGGAGAAAATCAGTGGACATGGTTTATTCTCAGAGGGTAGCATAATTCTGAAGTACCACAGAATGGATGAGGTTAGAAGGGACACATGGAGCTCATCTCTTCATAGCTACACCAAGTTCTCTAGTTTTATACTCAGTGGAAGTGCCCAAAATTTTGGTGTGCACTGGGATTAAGGAAAAGGAGAGGAATGGTTTCTTAGCACTTCTGAGACGCCTCTGCAAACAGATGTGTTCTAATTCTGCCTTGCCGCTCCCCTGAGACAATGTGCTGTCTCTCAGAAGGGAATGCCTAATCTGAATATTAATGTCATTTTCTAACGAAGGTTCTTAATTGAGCCGTGTGAGAAATATTCCTTTACATAGCCTTTACATAACTGAGAAACCTTCTCAGTCATCTAATTCCCCCAAATGGAGATTACAAGGTCGACCTGCTTCAAATAGAAGACGAAACTAGTATTGAAAATAAATGTAAATGATAAACGATCTTTCTATTTCTGTGTTGTTATGTTTTTCTGCACTCGGCATACCCTGGTGAAGAAATCACCTTGGATTTAGTTTCTAGTTGTCTGCAGATATAGAAATTAGTTTGTGAGATGAATGCTTCCAAGAGTCTCTATTGTACAGGCAGTATGCGCATAAAATACTTACCTATATATGCAGCTCTTTTAGAAAAGAGGGAGCGACTTTTGTATCTTCCTGTGTAACAAAATATTTTGATGGTCAATAATGGCACTAATAGTATAAAACTACTTCAATGGTGCAGGTAGTAGTGTTAGCAGCTTTACTAGTTCTATGTAGTACATTAAATACAATGGAAAAACACTTCTGAAAGTGCTTAATAATCATACTTTTTGGATCAATTGTTTGGATCTATAAATTATGCAAAATAATTTAACTTCCACAGTTGACAGAACAGTATTATTATTACTGCTCTTTGCCAATATACTTGTAGAATCATAAAAATTACTTCCAGTAAATTATTTCAAGATTTCTTTGTGTATTCTTGAGTTTGCTCAGAAAATACGTGGAATTTTGCGGTGGCCTGTGGCAATAAAAATATTTCTATTCCTTTATTAAGAAATTAAACTTCTGGTTTTAAATTTTGATGCATATTAGTTGCTGAAAATATCTTAACATGGGAGAAAAATTATTTCAAGGATAAAAGCTAAATAATCTTTATTTTTGTCAAATAAGCATAAATGTTAATATAATCAACATGTTTGCTTGTGGGCTGGGTTCAAACTGAGATTATTAGCTTGAAAATTATTTCAGGGAAAAATGGCATTTTATTACTTTACAGAGCAGATCCATATGTGTATTCAAAGTCATAATATATTTTCACTAGGGAGAGAGAAATAACATTTCATTTATTATTTATTTTTCTATTAACTCTACATAGTAACTCATTTTTTATAAACTAAATTGTCTTCTAGTTCTCTGCAACAGCAAAATAGTTCTTCAAATATTATCTACATTATGTCTTTGCTTTCTGTGCTGCTTTAAGGCTCTGAGGAAACCACACAGACTTCATACACAGATAGTTTACATGAAATGTTTTCGCAAATATAAATTTCTGTGCCTTATGCAGTCACTTTTGATTCTTACGTATGGGGGTTTGAATCACTCACTGTCATGAATTTGTGCTTGCTGTCCTCATTATACAGCAGTCATAAATGTAAAAAGAAGTTAGAATATGGAGAGAGGACAAAGGAAAATGGAGAATGAAGGATAGGAAAACTTTAGATGTATGAAACAGTATACTCTAGGGATGGGCATATTTGTAACAGTAACAAAATGAGTTTCTCCTCAAATATTTCTGCAAATACTTAATCGAAAGTAACAGCTATTGAAAGAATATCATGACAATGAACATAAAATAAAATTGAAAGCATTTTAAGAAAAAAAGTCCTGACTTTTCAAAATGAAAAACCCTTTTCCTACCCAACTCCACAGCTGCTTGGCAAATATAAGGTTTTTAATATTTGTATTTCAGCTTTTCTTAGTGTTTTTCTAACCCTCAGAATTTGACACAAAAAATTACTTTCTAAATGTGGAAAGGCTAATGGTTTCAGTTTAGTTACTTCACCTGTAATGAAAAAAAAATAAAATATCAGACTTTTGAAGTAAGCAAAGAACTATAGCTGATAGATATTGCCAGACTGACCAGCTGCATAGAACAACCTCAATATTTCATCAAGGTCTGTGAGGGAATGAAATGTGGCGATCCTGCTCTCAGATGCTCTGACAGCTGAATGATTATCTTTAAAAGTGGTGGTCCCAATACTATTCTTTCTCCTCCTCTGCTTGTTCAGTTCAGGAAGAAAGGCATAATTTTGTTCTCAGATCCTGTTTCCTTTTTAATCAAGGGCTCTGCACTCTCAAGAAAGATCCATGATTATTAAGCACAGATGGAAGGAGGCATGCAGGCTTTGAACAGCGGGTGAAGCTCAGTATTTAGAGAACTTGCTCTGGGGAAAAACACCCAGGTCCTTCTCTCAGATTCCTAACTCCTCCTATGTATCTGTGAGCAACACCAAAAATCAGGCCATGGGCCAATCCCTCTGCTGAGACAGCATTTTTTCATAAAGCCCAAGAGTCATTTTCTTAGAGCTGACATCTCAACATGATAATGAGAACCTCTTCTGTTTCATCTGAGAAAGTCCAACAAGGAGCTGAGACATCAAACAAGCAAGAGAAGCTTTCATGTTTGGAAAGTTGACTGTTCTTCTAACATACATCTTCACTGTTCTGCTTTTTTTTTCCTAGGGAAAAAAAGATGCATTTGTCTTTACAAGAGGGTTAATTATATAAATGAAGCGCTTTCCGTTCTAAGATACAAGCTTAATGACATGAAAACTTGGGGCCTCTTAAAGTCTGATCCAAGGGGAAATAAAACCAAACACAACATAGGCCAATTGGCTGAATGTGTTAAGTAAAGGAGGAAAAGAGAGAAAAAAGAAAAAAAGAAGTTAATGACGACTGAACATTCATATTGCCAGGGTGCTCCCAAAGCAGAATGCAGTTATTATTTGGAGTGGAAACAGTTTGTGAAGAGTTGACAGGCTGAATTGATTTAAGGGGCTCAAAACAAAACAATTATTTAACAAAAGAAAAACATAAAGATGGGTAAAGGTTTTCTCGTCTTGAACAAAAAATAGCACAATCTCTTTCCTGAGGTGAGGTAAATGTTTTTTCTCAAACTAATTTTCAGTATTGCAGGGAAGAGGGATACAGGGTTCAGTATCAGGCATCCTGTGTATAAACACTTCCGTTAAGTCCTTCATTCCCTTTTGAAGGCTGCATAGTGGCAATTGCTCTGAGCCAGGGTTTATTTGAGTCTTTCCTTCTAGGTGAGGAAGGGATGAACAGGGAACAGCAATTTTTCTATTAGAGAAAAATATGACCATAGCAGAGTCATTTTGAGGAAAAAAACCCCACCTAAACCTGCAGATTCATCCTGGATCCTATTGGATCTGCCTTAAAAAACCTATAAAGAAATCCTCATTCAAATTCATAACTACTTTACATAGCTTCAGCTGTGAAATTATACATGTACCCTGAACCTCCGCTGTCATTTAAAAAAAGATAGCTTGTGAGCATTACGCTTTTGGAGATGTGCTAGAAAACATGAATCCTAAAGGTGCATAAACCAGGCGAGGGATATAAAAAGAATGTTACATATAGTTTGTATATTTTGAGGTCTAACTGACGCTTTTCAAATGCTCATGTTACATTTCATGAGGGCCTGATCCTCTTGGTGGGCATTAAAATTTCTGTGAATGGGATGAGAGCAGAAGATGCCTCCACCTACATGACTGAAATCCAGGGGGATTTAGGCAGAGAAATTTCTAGATCCCTTTGGTGGTTTGGGACTACTCTGTAAAGGCTGCCAGTGTCTGTGGCTGTGCCGAGGGAGATTTACCCAAAGGGGTAACTCTTGTGACCAAGGGAGGTCACACATTGCAGCCCTGAGAGGATTAATTCCTCTGGGATCAGTAGTGTCCTGGATTTTAACTTTCAATTGGAGGACTTTGTGTGCAGATTACTCCCCTTTTGGATCCACCCCAAGATCTCCAGTACAAAATCAAGCAAGATTTCCCATTTGGGAGTATTTGGATGCTGACTTCTCCTGCTTTTTAATTCCCGCTGTTTTTTCCCTCCATTTTAGGAGTGCCCTGAGTAAATTGGACATTTCTTCCACTTCTTCCTCTTTTTTTTTTTTTGGTTCTTTTTATAGAAAAAAAAGGATAAGTCTGCTTAATTGCATAGTTGACATAGGGACTAAACAGAGAACACATTTCAACGTGTGATTTTTTTTTCCCCCTAAGTTTGACTGGTCACACTACATTTACCAATTCTTTAGCTAAAAAAAAGATTTTTTTACATTCTGAAGCCTATCTGTAAGCTTCTTGAAATCACTGGAACAAAATAAGAAGTCAACAGCCTCTCCCTTTCCACAGGAATGGATCCAGTGCCTCTGTGTCCTCTGAGAGCGGGTCAGGATAAACGTCTCCAGCTGGCTTAATGCTGCAGAGGATTTTTCACCCTCTGTAATGACTGGCAGCGCATTTCAGCCCAGTTTATGTGAACGAAGCCAGTGAGCGAGAAGCAATAGGGCACAGATCCTCTGAGGCTTCAAAGCCAAGCTTTTCCCACTTAAATGCCAGTCGACTACTGTTTGTCAGCAGCATGGAAAGCCCTGACAGAAGGAAATTGAGTCTTTTCTGCTTGTTTAATACCCACGTGGCAGTGGACTGTGCACAGTGTCACACTGGGAAATGAAGTGTGGCTGGAAAGAGCACAGCAAGGTGAGGCTGCTGCCTTACAAGCATCCCATGCATGGACACTGCAGGAGGCTCAGCACTCCCCAGCTTGCTCTTTTAAAGACCCACCTCAGGGGCAGTTTCCCAATCTGCTTGCTTTTTGCCTAGAAGAGGGCATCCCAAGCAGCTTTTCTGTACCTTACCAACCAGTTCTGGCTGTTTTGATGCTTTCCTGAATGTGTAATCATGCATACGGGGCCAGGGGCACATGGGCTCTCCTAGGGCAGCCTCTAGCCCCATTTATGAGTTTGTCCTCTGGCCCAACAGAGTTTGGCAATGCAGGAAACACCAGCAAGGATCTGTCCGTTTGGGCTCTGGGGCTTGAAGCATGGGGTATTCCCATACGTGAGGGCAGTAGGGTATTAAGAACAGCAATCTGCGGCCCTTGCTTGCGTCACTGATTTTTGAGGGATTCTTTGGAAATTAAGGATGGTCTTTGGGTGATTAAGGTGTTTGGAAGGAAACGGACCCTAACTCTGCTTGTCTATAGCTGTGCTGAAATCAGGAATGGTGCCTCTATCATAAAAATATAGATTATAGTCCAACGGGTTACTCTGACGAAAATTAATATTTCATCTAATTTTTCATAAGGGTAATGCTGCAGATGACTCACCGTTGGGTGAAGTTCACACTACAGGTATCACTGCCTGAGTAAATAATGCTATTAATTGTTTGCCTTTAGTTCTGTTTGTTAATCTCTCTTGGACATGTTATTTGCAGTTGTCATCAAGATAAATTTGCACCCTGCCAAACTGCAAACAAGGACTGCCATCCCCACCAGTTTATTCATGCCAGCAGTTTCAATTAGCTGAACTCTGAAATGCATCTGTCTCAGGAAGAGAAGTACCATACCTAACAAGTCATCTTTTTCTGTGTCAAAATAGCAATATCACAATGAAGATCTGATCTCAATGACTGGAATAGAACTCTGAATAATAGATTCTAATCAAGATATTAATTAAAATTTGTAATATCATCTTAATGGGAACATGTTCCAAAGTTAAATTGGATTTTTTTTGCCCTTTTAATTTAGCACAGTCAATTAACAGGTGTTCTCCATATGTAATTATTTTCAGTGGACTGAAAAGCTGAGTTAAACATTACAGCTGTATAGGGGTAGATTACGGTCAGGCACTTTGAGAGGATGAAGGCAGAGTGGAGTGAAAATGTGGACCAGGATGCTCTGGCTAAGTTCCAGTTTGCTAATCACATCCTACTTAGTCAAAGCTGCCTGGTAGTTTCAATTAGTTGCTGTGTTCTCATATTTCCTTGGAGGGCTGGGTGCTTTGCGATATAAAATTGAAAAGCTGCTTCCCCCCATGTGTGCCTGTCTTTACCTTCCAAGTGACACAAATTTCAAATAACAAATCTATTTCAACTTCATTTATGTACACAGGACAGTCTTTTCACTTTATCTGTCTCTCTGTATAGGTATATATGTATGAACATACATATGTATGTTTTTCTTTAAAGGCTGCCTACTAAGTGGGTAAAATAGGGGGTTTGCTTTTCTCATGGGACATCCTTGGATGAAAAATCTGTCACATTGTTTTTGCTGAAAAATCTGCTTGTATATTTTCTAGCTTGCTACTTTCACAATTGATTCACAGGCTAATTCAGCTCATCATTCAGACTGATCTTGAATGTTTTGACAATTATGATCTAGTATTGAGCTTCCACAGCAAGAAGAATTTAGATCCAGTCCTGTCTGATGATCGGCTGGTGATGACAGGGATTAAAACAGGGATATCTGGATCTGAAGGCATGGGATAAAGGACAAAGCTATGTTTGTCAACACAAAACCAGGCTTTTTGTTATTTTGGTATTTGTCAAGTATACTACAGAGCATCTGTGGTTACCCACATGTAGAGGTCATCAATGTGACTTGATCATGGGATTTATACTCCATAGTGCTGAAGGGATGGATCTACTCTCCAAATAAGACTGAAAGGACACTTCAGAATTAACTCTATTTACCTTATTGTAAAATCAATATTCAACATTTAAATGAATGAAATCTGTTTCATTCAAAATCCAAAGCCTGCTGAATCAATGGAGGACTTCCCATGAACTTCACTGAGCTTTGGTTATAAGTGAAAAGAATTAATTTTTCAGAAATAAGAATGTCTGAGCAGCCTTTACAAGTGAATAGGAAATCATAGGAAGTTTATATTTTTACAGAACTCTTCCCCTAAGGATTTCATTCTACTTTGAAAATGGACTCCTTGAACAAGCTTTATCTCCATTTAAATATGCATACATACAGAAAGAGATTGTTTTATTTTGGAAGGTTTTTCTTTTCGCCCATCAAGCATAACTTCTTAATCATGCATTTTTTTTCCCCTTCATTCTGGTTTCTCAGTATTTTTCACCACCTCTAGCCAGACATTAGATTTCCTAAGACAGCCAGATCCCTGTCTTGACAGGTTATTAATTATCACAGCTGGAGGTGGGGTGTTGTGGCTGTTCCATGCTGTTTGTCATTTGACAGTAAAACTGGATGAAAACTAAGGCTTTGGAAGAAAATAGGAATAAACCCCAACATTTGTATACAGTGCACATTGGCTGAACAGCTGCTGGGTTGTTTTTTAGACCATCTCTGATGTCTCTTACGCTTCTTTCTTGAACTTCTCTTTTTGGAACTCAGAGATCTTAAAACAGAGAATAATGTGATAGCAGACCAGTACAGAAGGTAGCAAATTGTTGCTGAAAATGTCTTGCCTTGCTTAAAGATATTTCCAAGAAATCTGCAGAGTGAGGCTGAAGTAGGGTTGTGATGAGAGGACACATTCCAAACAAACAGAAGAGCCCTTCCAACAACAAAGCCATTTACCAGGAATCGCTAGGGGATCCTAAATTCCCTACATCTACCTGTTGTCTTATGACAACAATGAATGATTATTCATTTGGGGAGTGATCCATTTGGTTTAGGGTGATGCCTTGGTCATTGATTTCATAAATGCTTGCAGTGTTGAATGTGACCAGCTGGGTAAGGTGGATGTTTGCAGAAGAATGTTGTATGCGTAGCCAAGAAGCTTTCTGCGAGCATTTACACCACTTGCAAGTGGCGAGGCTCTTCGAGAAGCATGTGTGGGCCATGGGGAAATTCAGCACAGAGAAGGACAGTTCTGGCAGTAGGTGCAAACGCAGACAGAGGACACCACTAGAAGCAGAGACCCTACAGAAATTGTCCTCTCCTTAGCTTCTGAGGCATCTCTGGGACCGATGTTGAACAGGAGCATAGAGAAGGAGCTGGAGGAGTTTGTGCATCCCACACTAGGATAAAGCATCTCCTGAGAAAGATGAATTTATATTCATGTGAGGGTTATCTTCTTTCCCCAATACTCCTCAGGTTTAGTTGGTGGTGTTGTAAGGCTCTGAAGAGCAGAAAATATCCGGGAGAGGGCAGTGCTGTACTCGCATATCAGCTGGATCAGGTTGGAAAGCCAGGACCGTTGTGGAAATACTGTGAGTGATGAGAAATTGTTCTTCTTATGTAATCAGTTCACTTAATTAGTGTTAGATTCTTCTGCCACGTTTACATTCATTTTATTTTTGTATCTGGTCAGTCACCATCATGGAAGTCACTAGGTGGTGTCAAGGTAAATTGTGACAGAAACACTGCCTTGCAGTTTCATTTTTCTTCCTAGTTAAAGTGAGATGTGGGAGGAAAAAAAGGGAGGGGTGGTCATCCTAAGTCGGAACTTAATAGTAGTGCTAAAAAGGAAAGACTTTATCACCATAAGAACAGTTAGCCGTGTTTGCTGAAAGTGAAAAAAATGTCTCCTTTCCCTTCTCCAGAAATTTTGTTGTGCCCGGATCCCTAAGCCTGGGTATCTATCACTTGTAACTCACTTGCACACTGTGCCAGGATTCCTCATTCATTTCATCCCAAATGACCCCAGCAGTCTTGGCTACACTCAAATGTAGCTAAATCAGTTGAGATCAGATCCTTTCATTGCTTTGCAGCATCGTTCCAAGGCGTTAAATTGTGGAAGGAGGTAGGGAGCTGATAACAAAGCTCCTAAAATATGGAAAAGATAGACCATGTTTGAACTAACTGGAGCCAGACGGTGAAACTGCAGTGATCCACAGTGGACATGACAAATGAATAGCTCATCCTGGCCTCCACCTGGGAAGAAAGGGAGAATGACAGACGCACTTCATCTTCTGAGGGAAAGACGTATGAATATCTGTGGACTGAAGTGTCCCTGGAGTCACAAGAACTGCCTGGCCTTCCATGCTGGCAAAGGAGAGTGTTTTATGCCTAGTAGCTGAAAGACTGGGACATCAGCTTCAGTCCATATAGAGGCTTCTGGCAGTACCTGCTGTTTATCTCTTCTGTACTCGTTTTCAGAAACAGCTACTTCTTTCCTGTCTGAGCTTCTCTTGCCAAGTATGTAGTCCTGCAGTTGTTCCTCTGCTGAAATGGAGACCTGCATGTTTGGCTTCTGCCTCCCACCTCACTGCAGTGCAGTCCACATCCTAGAGGTGCCCACTGCACAACCACCTCTCTCCTGCTCCCAAACTGGTCACAGCTGCCATCATCACCACCATTGCTCTGGGCACGCACATCTGCTGCATGACTGTCACTCATCCTACTCCATGAAGCTTAAATTTCAGGGTTCTAGTAACTTGAAAGTGCTGGAGAAGGCAAATTTCCCATATTCAGCATTTTAACAGCTCTCCTTGTGCTACCAAACCCCAAAACTCATTCCCTTCTTGCATAGCTGTGTCTCACATCAGAGAGGGATTTCCTTGAGGGACAAGCACAGGGAAGAAAAGGAATGATGACAACAAACAAAACCATTGAGGGCCAAATTCAAAGCAAACTGAGTGTGATTCTTCACACGAGGTGTAGTTAAGTTGTGAAAATGCTTGATGAAGGATATTGTGGAAATCATTCATTTATCTGGCTTTGGGGAAAACTGGACAAATTCTTGAAAAAGGATCTCTATCCTTTTCACCCCTGCAAATATGGTATTTTAGAAACAAAACACAGCTTGGGAGGTGATGCTCTAAGCAGTCTTAATTTACCAGCCTTTGGAAGTCTACTATTATATGGGCAAAAAAGAATGAAAAAGTTGCCAGCTAGATGAATTTTCAGCTTTACATCACCCAAACCTCTTAGTGCTAGTCAGTTGTGCTGCATATTAACATCAATATTCAAAGAAAACTTGTTTGCAAATTTGTCTTGAGGACAACCTAGAGAAGATGTTCAGTGAATGACCTTTTTTCAATTCACCTCCTCCCTGCAGACATTTTAGAGTCACAACAAGCCTGAAGCCATGCTACTTGAATAATGATCTCAGACTTTGCAAACTAAGCAGGGTCAGGACTGGGACATGTTTGACTGGAGAAACCTCCAAGACAAACCCAGAAACCCTCAGGACGTGACATAAGAATTTCAGGGCTGAACCCATATCACTGGATGATGAGTGTTACTGATCTGCTGCTTTTTTACAGAATTTCTCCCTTAGGTAATGCACTTACCTACATATGAGGATATTCAATGATGTATTTGTAATTGGGGCTCGCTCCACCTAATGGGAAAGCTATCAGAAAGATACCATCAAACCCCGCAAAGGGACCAAATTATTTAAATGTTAATGTGGGGAGAGGCGAACATAAAGGAACTATTCACAGACAATACCTTCTATTTGCTTGACATCTGCTGCAGGGTCTGAAGTGAAATTATAGCCAAACATATCTACAGTGCAAATAGCTGGGGTAGAAAATGACAAAGTATTTCTTATGCCAGTGAGAGGCTCTTTCAAAGGAAAGGACTTACTGGGGGCCTTATCATCATTCTGGTTCCTGTTTTCTGAGAGAGAGAGTCATTTGGGGATTGCTGAATTGTTGCTATTTTGAAAAATTTAGGAGAGGGAAAGCTGAAACCTGAGCAGTCATTTTCTGATTACACCAGTTCCTCCTAAAATGTTAAGTTTATATAATAATGCCTTTTCCTTATGGAGCCTAAACTGATAATAGCCTTGCTGCTAAAATGCCATATTGTGCAAGGAAAGAAGCAGATGCTTTCTGCTGGGTGGTGTACTTTTTATCAGTGAAATTTCTGTAGAGGTGATGAGCTCTTTAATATGTTATATCCAAGAGGCTCTCTCCCTAGTTTAAATACTTGCCCTTGGGATTCAAGTACAGACAGGTGCTTCTGCAGTGGGGAATAAAAATCCCTCCCCCCACCTTGCTACCTTATTGAAGTGGTTATCTTGGAAGGAAACTTGTCACTGCCAGCCTCCTATTTACCATGAGCAAAGGTCAGTCAGTACCCTACCAGTTTCCATTCTCCCTCTGTAATCACTTCTCACATTGAAAAAAGCATTTTTTTTATTACTTTCTGCCAGTGTGTGTTCACCACATAGCTCATGTCATGGATTTATTGTCTCTTCTAGCTTGTTGGCATGTCCACTTCTTACTTCATCATCTGTTTCTTTCTACAATGAAAGGTTTCCTAAATATGTGTGTGTATGCGTATAAAAGGTGTGCGGCCTTTGGTTTGACAGTCATTCTTTCCTGCTAGCCCTACAAATTCTGCTGCCTAAGTCTCAAAAGTACACTGCAGTTGGGTTAATATGAAAGAAATAAGGTAAATTAACTTAGTTTGTATTCCAAGTTTTGGAGATAGTTTATAGAGCAGCAACATATTTCTGTTGCTTGCATTTACTACTTCATATTAGCTTGTATGAATAAAATAGGCTTGTGAAAATTCCCTCAGAAAGGAATAATCTGGGGAAAGCGGTTGGAATTTTGTTACTCTGTTCATGTTTTAAAGTAAAAAAAGCTGTTGTCAGCCAGACATCAACATTTTGTCATAAAAACTAGATTTTCTTTAAGAAAACAGCAAGATTTTCTGGGCAAATGCTAATGAAAATATTGCTTGTGTGTAAGACAAAAATCCAGTAGTGTAGTATATGAGAAAAAACACATATTCACATGATTAAAACCTGGGGACTGTATTCTAATACACACCAAATTTTCATACAGTCCCAGTGAGCTTGCAAATCAAGTCAAGGTAGTGCCACGTGCTGTCACAATAGGTGAAGAGTTAAATTAGACTTAAAAATGTATGCACATCTTTGCATAAAGCTGGGCTGTCTTGCTCATCAAAAAAAATGGGGCCCTTGCAGCTCTGGTTTCTATGCGCTGAAGCAAACTGCTGCAGCACTGACCTTCCTGTGCTCAGTGACCACTGTGCCTCCCCGTCTCCACTGGTGGAGGCAGCCGGAGTGAACACGTGCCCAACACATTTTGAAAGCTTCATTTTGGCATCTTAATGTAACCCCAGCTTCGAGGGTGGCTTAAACTAATACACCGTCTCCTGAATTTGGTGTCCAACCCGTAAGCACATATTCCTTTAACAGTCTCCAGGGGCTGGGGTGATAACTGGTGACAAAAAGCGGTGGGGAGTAACACCTTAGACTCCTGAGTTAGATTTGAAAAGCCTTTAGTCTCTCTGAGCCTGCCTTCCACCGGTAAAAGGACTTAGGAAGATAAATGTCTAAAGGTTTCCACAACCTGCCATATCAAGGACTGCAAATGTAACAAAACCAGACTGAACACATGAAATGAAAATCCAAGCCAGTCTGGTTCTCAGCATTGAAAATCAGTAGATCTGGGTCTGTTATATTTTTCCTGGTTGTCCTTCTACAGCTAACATACCAGATATACAAGTTAGTTAATGCATCAGTAATTTATTCCACCATTCCCAGTGTTGAAATCCCTTGCTGATGTGTTGATGAAACTCCACTCAGTTGGAGAGTCTAATTAAGTGAACAGCAGTTTATAAAGCTGGCTAAATTCAGACACAATCCACTGAGAAGCAGAGAAGTCTGACCAGTGTAGAAAGCCAGGCTTTCTATAAGTGAGACATTCAAAAAATGAAAGCAAGGATTAGAAAACTAAAAACAAAACAAAAACAAAAAAGAAAAAAAAGAACCATTTAAGTATATATTATATATGCGTATGTGTGTGCATGTAGATACATAAATGTACATACATATATATGTGTATGCATATATGCATATTTATGTGCATATATAACAGGAACAAAACTGAAGTGGTGTGATTGTCAAATTGAGTGATAGCAAATCCCTTGACTTTTTATTAAATAATAAAGATTAAACAGCACATTGGCTTTCCAGAATGTCCTCTCTTGTTTGGCAAACTTGTAAGCCACAAAAGAATTGTTTTGAGCCTTAGCCAAATCCTTTCTCTACTGAGTTCACTGACATCGCTTTTTCTGAATCAGTGCGTAACATTACCATGTGTGTTTATGGTAATGGCTCCACAAGCCGTTTTGGATGGAAAATTAGTGAAATTGCCCATGGTTTTGATTAATTGATGAGTAATCAAATATCATCTAGTATCCAGTTTCTTCAGAGAGACTGCTCATTACGACTGAATTATAGAGCTGAGAGATACAGTTTTCTTTTCTTAGCTATGACTGAGCTAATATTTTACTGTTGGCCATTTTTATTTTCCTGCTGCCTTTGTCTATATTGTTTGTTTTGTGGGCAGAAACAATAGCTGCAGTTCTGCATTGTATTTTATACAGTTTAAATTCAAGCTATTCTTGAAAAGAGAGCTGTTGCTTCTCCTTTCATCCCAGGCTATTCTTTCCCTTATCCTCTTTTTGCCTCACCTAAAGCTGGTGTAGGTCTCTGATGAGTCAGACCAGGGAGCTGCTTTGGCTGAAAACTAACTTAAAATAAAAATCTGCACCCTCCAAAGTACCTTGATCCCTCTCATGGCATAGCAAGAGCTGGACCAGGAAAGGGGCAGGAATTTACAACCCATGGAGTGAAATGATCTTCTTCAGCAGCTCTGCTGATTTAGATTAGGCTTCATAGTGATTTTAAGCCATCATATTGCTTACTGAAAAAATATGCTGTGTGTAGCACAGGTTTACGCCAGTCTTGAGTACACTGTCGTAATATAAACAGGAAAGATGAAGTATTCCCTGCTGCACAGAGCATAGTTTTGAAGAGTCCTTCTATATCCAAAACTCATATTCATACAGAAATGACTCATTTTGGTAGTCTCTATATAAAGATTCTCCGTGTTAGATGTAGCTTAAATGGTAACCAGTGCTCAGAAATAGCATATAGTAAGTTACCCAGGCTAGAGATAGGTCTAATCCTTCCTGAAAATCTTAGTACTGTATAATTAAATCTCACCTGTCAGTTTTGCAAATCCTCCAGAGATGAGCAAAATTATTTGCTATTAAAGCTTCCTCAATTAATTAGGTTATTTTTATGGACTAAATTTGGTTCATTTCAGAAGCAGCACTCTGTAAAGTCACATCATCATTCTGAGGGCATACTATCTTTGATATCATATGTTCCTCTAATGCAGATTTTTCTAGCCTAAATCCAGAGCTAAGAGAAAAGCAGTTTTTTGTTCAGAAGTGAAGTTTTTTTAGTTTTGTTTTGGTGTGTTGTGGTTTTTTTTTTAGCATAAACCATTTCTAATTCTTGTATTATGCTTTGCACAAGCAAGCTGGAATGAATGATTGACAACATAATCATTTGGTCATAGTTATTATAGAACAATAAAGATTTTGCCTTCTTTTTAGTTTTTCATCTGCAAAGTGGGGATACAGTTTCTGTCTCCGAGGAGAGTTATGAAGATTTGTTGGCTAATGCTTGGACTTCATTTGGTCTCTGCTAAGTACCATATAATTATTTAATGCCCTAGTTACAGACAGTTGACACTGTGTCACATCCTTGGAGTATTGCTCACTTATTATTTTTATATTTTTTTAAGACTCTGAAAATCTGAATTATACACTTGTTCTGAGTGTAATACATCACACACCAAGCACAAATGTTTGGGATTTCTATATAATACTAAGAATAATACTCCAGTGCATATATATTTTTATTTCTTTGCTCCTAATAAACAATATGTTTCTATCATTCTATACAAAACTGACAAACAAAAATCCTTCTATATTTTCTTGTAATCTCAGGCAGGCTCTTGGACGTTCTTTCTTCTTCCTATGGCCTAGATTGTGACATAGTGTTATTGCAAATTTCACCTTTAGAGGATAGAGCTATTTATATGATTAAATTTCAGGTGTGCTCAAACCCACAATTGCCATGTTGAGGAGTCTAATAAAAGCTCATCACTTATTAATTGGAAACTAGTTTCAGTATGTGCACCCGAGCACAAAAAATAGCAAAACTGAGTCATTGAAAGTTCTTGTAGGAGAAAGAATGTCTGCTTTTTATAACAATTCGATGGCTTCAGGCCACAACACTCCACACTCTGTGGTTGTAGTAAGCAATTGTAATGAGCACTGTCATTTTGAGTGCATTATGTTTATTTGACTTCACTTGCTAGGGTGTCTGAGCAGAATATGCGCCAGCCCAACATCACATAGACCAGTCACCAGCGGACGGAGAGCAAAGCGAGCAGGGGCATGACTCAGTCGTCTAGAAATTCTGAGTGCACTTCTCATTGAGTTTTGTTGGATTTATAAAAGAGATATAAACAAACAAACAATTCAAAAAATGCCTGTGTGACTCAGTTGCCTTCTACATAATCCCTCCTACATGTTGTCCTCTTGCAAATTGCACTACAGTCATGTTCTTCCTTCAGTACACTGCCACTTTGATCTCATATGTCCTGTTAGATTTGTCCCTGGGTGTTAGATGTCTTTCCCTCCTTCCTTCCGAGCACAGTGATGGGACACCCTCTGAGTGGAGGGGCCTGAGTTCTTGCTGTGGCAGATGGTTTTGTGGTAAAGTTGATGACTCCCTTGTACTTTAGGGGTACCCCAGTCTCTGACCCCGCAAGGTGTTAAATGTCACCCTGTGAAGCAGGGTCTGATGGGGTTCACTTGGAGACTCCCAAAGGGTAGCCTTCAGCATGTTCCCTTTGCTTTCTTTGCACACAGAGTGAAGAGCACGTAAACAGTCTCTGAGGTCATGGCTTGTTAAAAACCTGTCCTGGGAATTTTGGATCAAATATATAAATGCCTAATGAGATCAGATGCTGCTAAACTAGATTGCTAACTGCTGTTATATTATAGTGTAAGACTTAGAAATGAAGAAATCTTTCAAGTCCAGTTTTAGATGCCCAAGTTTTTTCATTATACCTGGTCTATGTGCTTTGAAGAGATCTGCCTCCTTCAGCCATTTGGTTCTGGTTGTGTCTGCATTATCATGGCTTTCTGTAGTCAGTCCTTGGGCTTCCTATCTCCAAAGTTAAATCACAGGTGACTGTCAGAAATAACAACCTGCATACACTGATCCAATAGGTCAATAAAAGACACGCCTAAAACATGCGTCTTAATATGTGAGACATACTTCTCATGTATTTACCTAGATGTTATAAAGAGTTTTAGTTTCATGGAGGGTCAGACTTTATAACCCAGGTCCGCTTGGCTGAGACCTGCCTCACACATCACTTTCACATCCTACATTCCCCAAAACCAGCACTCCAAACTTTTAACTCTCCCACTATATACCCACATCTTTCCAAATCAGGGTTATAGCTGTATTTTCCTTTCTCAATTTCTCACTCTTCTGTGACACACCTTCACTTCTCCAAAACATTTCCCTACCTGCCCTTGCCTCTATCTTTTTTGTCCTCTTGGAAGACATGATTGCTTCTGGATGTATTCAGTCTTACGTCTGTGATCTCATCCAGCTTCCCTAATCTCTCCTATCCACCTTGAAGAGCTGCCCAGCTTTCTAGTCTTTCGGTCACTGGCTTGACAGAGTTCCTTTGCAAGATGCTGCACATCACACAGTAGGAAAGCTGCAAAAGACAGAAGCTTTTGCCTCCCGTGGGAGTGAATTATGAGAGACTGGCTGCTATGCAGTGTCTTGTTCCTGCTTGAGGCAGCAACTCCCAGCTCCTGAAATTTTCACTTCATTTCCATACATATTGCTGTCCAAAATTAATGCCTTTCACATTTCAGCATGCTAAAATATGCAGTCAGAAAATCAGCACATTTGATAAGCAAGCAGATCATGAACTGCTCATGAGCCACTTCTTGGCCATGACTATTTTAGTCAATAAAGAGAAGCTACAGAAAAATTGCCTATAGTATCTAAATATGAAAGCTTTGAGAAATATATTAATGTTTTCTTTATCTCTTGAAGACACAAAGGGATGTCTTTGTCTCTCCTGAAATTCTACCAGAGGTACAGCCAGGACGAATCTGCTCCATAAAAATAAAATTACACAAAAGAAAATTAAACTAATAAAAAGAGAGAAAGAGGGATTACAATAACAATAAAAAACAATAGACAAAAGAGAAAACAACTCCCTCTCCTTATTGTTATGCATCCAGAATCAGTGTCTTACTCATTTGTTAAACTTTTATGGCACTGGGAGTCTCAAATACTAATTTTCTTCAGCATGAAAGTGCCCTTTTTAAATGAATGAATATGATACTCTCAGAGCAGGCAAAAGCAGGCATCTGGGGGATGCTAATGTTATATTCTACTCTGCTGGAGGTTTGTGGGCAAGACACCTTTGCCTTATTATCATAGAATCATAGAATGGTTAGAGTTAGAAGGGACCTTAAAGATCATTGAGTTCCA
>KZ505830.1:630152-696627 GCA_002844005.1 Limosa lapponica baueri | reverse complement strand
CTTGTCCTGTCACTACACTTCTTGAAACAGAGTCCCTCTCCAGCTCTCCTGTAGGCTCCCTTCAGATATTGGTATGCTGCAATGAGGTCTCCCCGGAGCCTTCTCTTCTCCAGGCTTATTGTTTCTTCTACCCTTTTTCTGCCCTGACCTACTGATGCTGCAAGAGCATCTCGTCAAAAGCGGTCTGTTGAAACCAGCTGCAACAGAATTTTGGTGTTGCTCTGTTACAATTTTCATTGGCAGTGAGGCTAAAAAGTCATTTTCCCAGAAAGTAAAATCTTTTGCCTCAAAACTGAAATGGTGTCCACGTGGAAATGAGGCATGCATACCTCACGAGAAGGGCAATTGGGTGGTGTGCTGTCATGGCTGCCCATGAGCCACTTCACTTCCAAGGGGACATTGTGGTGGGAGGGGAGGCAACTTGCATCCTGCTAAGTGAGGGTCTGATGAATCATAGGAGTGGCTGTCCTAGGGACAAGGAGAGAAGGAGGCAGTGCAGCAGCATTATTTGCAGTAATGGGAATTCCTGTTGGAAAAAGAATATCCGTCATTCTTCTGTGAAAAATGGAGAATTAAAGTTTTACAAGTGACAAATTGAAAAACCTGTGTACAGTGATGAAAGCCTTTGCTTCAAGGTCTTCATATGGGTAAGTATACAGCTGAGGCTGGTATGACTGGAATTTCAGCACCCATAATAGAAATAATTAGCTATACTGGTTTGTTTGCAGAGGTTTTCATTACTTGCTGAGCTTTATTTAATGGCACTGTGTGTATACTAAGAATACACTCAGCTCTCCAGGACTTTTGAAAAAGTAGGCCATTTAAACAGGCGAACATCACAGGGTAACCTTAACTATTGGTAAGAAGATGGGCCAGAAATTATGTTCATGGCCATACTTGCAAGACTCTGATGATGATAATAATAATAATAAAAAAAGAAGATATCATGCCATTGACAAATAGAAACAATTTTATATCTAATAGGATTTAAGTAATAAAGGCTGAAGAGCTGCAACAGCTGCAAAGAGATTAGATACGTTATGTTTTCTCAGTGTAATAAAACTTGTCAAATAAAGCTGAATAAAATCTTCTTATCTGTGTCTCTGGCTTATTTTTCCTGCAGCCTCTTTCCTTTCAGCTGATTGCAGGAATCACCATTTCTCTAGAATGGTTACACACACGACAGTTCAATTAGAGTCAAGTTAGTGAAAGTTATTGCTGGATTTGCTTTTGGTTGCGCCTTTTTTTTTTCTTTTAAGCAAAGGACATCTGCAGCATTTGGAAAATATGAAGCAGATCAAAAAACCCACTCCACCAATCTGTTACCAATCTCTGCTGATATTTACTGGACAACTGGGCTGGACTGTGTATATCACTGTAGTACTATTAAATTTAGCACTGTTTTACACCAGGTATGGTTCTGATTTAAAAATAAACCACATCAAAATAACAAGACAGCCTTTCCCAATAGCACTTGATGCTGCCTTGACTACTCCAACCTGTTCCTCTGTAAGGTCCCCCTTTTCTCACCTGTCTGCTCTCACCTCTGATGCATCACTGGGCAATGTCTAGAGTAACCCTTCATTCTTTCTGTCTCTCCTGCCTCTGTTTCTCCCTGTCTCTAAAGGCAAACATTGTCTTTCTAGGGCTGGCATCCTAATGCTTGCTGAGAGCTTTAGGATATGCAGATGGTATTTGCGTTCAAAAGCGTGAGTTGTTTTTATTACTGTTCATAAGATGTGACAGGCCGACATTTTTCTAACCTTTCCATGAAATGCAAGGCCAAACCTGTGTCTGGGTTATAAACATGCATGGATTTGCCATCCTTCCATACAGGCCAGTATTTCTGAATTTGTGTGTGTGTCTGATTTAAATTATAGGATCATCGAAACCAGAGGTATTGTTTTAAATACTGAGTAGGAAGAACATACGACACTGCTCGTTTGAGCAACATTGCTGTTGCCTCCAGCACATATTTGAACAAAGTAGATTGCCTTCCAACACAAACCAGTGACTCTAGTAAGAAAAGCTAAGGAATCCATCCAAGCTGATGTAATACATAAAGACACAAACATAATCTATAAATCAATAGAGATTGATTTAGGTAAATGAGAGCTTTGCCCTTAGGTAAGAAAAATTTTACTTGTTCATATTATGTATTTAAAATGTTTCATGCAAGATTTCTGGGGACACGTATCCAATATTAATTAAAATTTAAGTGTGTTGTGTCAGTGCCCACAAACGCGTTATTTAAGATTATATTTTTTTCAAATTAAAGCGCTTCTCCAACATTTTTCCCCCTCCAGATAGAAAGCTCAGGGAACCAATGCATGATGACAATATGATAACCAATTAGGGAAAAAAAGCTGAAACCAGTTGTTGGTGCTGAAAGTACTGTCAAAATCTACAGTGTATCTGTATCTGAAACAATTTCTGGCTGCTGTTTTGAACACATCTATTCTCTGGGGTAGAGGCGAAAAGAAATTTCTATATAAATTTAATCTAATAATTTAATTTAATCTCAATCCTAATTGCACAGAACTGTGAAGACATAGGGAAAATAAGGGTCAGTATAAACTCTATGTCATCCTGCTGAGAAGGGCTGTAGTCAGCTCTGAATGAGCTAGCGTGATTCCTCAGGGAATACTCTGGTAACTGCTTTAACCAGAGCGCTCCCAGCGTCTAAACTGGCATAGCAGAGGCTGGATGCGCAGGTTTATTGGAAGGATGGAGGGGGTTAAAAATGCTTCTCTTCTTTTGATAGCACAGGAAATCTGATGACTGGACGGATGCATTACTCTGGATTTGGGGAGTCTAAAGCAGCAAGGCCAGCCCAGCTGTCAGTAGGTGGTATACACACATCACGCTCGGCATCTTTCTTGTCTGATCACAACTTCAGCCCTGGTCTCCAGCATGCTCAGACTTTCTACGGAGCAGGCTGGAGTGTGAGTGTGCACCATCTCAGTCCAGTGGTCAGCATCTCCAGGTGTCTTGGGCTGTCTTCCCCAATTTCCTGCTTCTCCAGGAATGTTTCTATTATGTTTCTATATGTTTCTATTATTACTACTACTACAACATTATTCCTCCTTCCTTAAAAAGTATGGGAAAAATTGTATTGGAAAATACTCTTCACAGGTTTAAATCGCAAATGACACCACTGATTTTAATGAAGTTTGTTCAGTTTGTTTCCGGCTGAAGTTTTCATCCATTTGGTGACATTGTCTTATAGCTGCTGCTAAATATATATTATGTTAGTTGTTGGATGGGTAAAAAAACATTTCAGAACATGCACCTCTTTTCCACTTGTCTTCCCCTCCTGTGAAGTCAATTTATTCTCAGTGGTTCAGGTATAAATAAAGGCAGGGAAGAGACTAGGTAAAGTTATTCCTTTCCCTGGCCTGCTAAAGAGGTTTTTTTCAAAAAGCTCTTGCCATTCGGGTGGTTTCCCCAGTGTGACAGGATATTTAAAAAGGCACTTGTATGGCTCAGCTCTCTGGACACAAAACGCTTCATGGAGGTACAGAGCCAGCTTTTTTTTCTAGGAATACAACTGGGAGCCAGGAGAGCATAGAAAATGGAGAATTACGTCTTCTGCTTAAATTTCTCCACCTTTCTCTCTGACGGCAAGGTTATGAAAAATCCTGTGTTGCAAGTAGGGACTTGCTTTAGCTTTTGTCAGAAGTTCACATTTTAATATTAGTTTCTTTCTATTTTGTTTGTATTGTTTCCTTTTTTTTTGCTGGTAAAGACTTAATGAAAGTTAGCCTGACAGGAAATGCTGGAATCCAAGGTTTGGATGGTTTTCTGCCACCAAAGTCCTTTGAGCCTTAGAAGTTCATCCTTATCACCGATATTCATCAGATTACTTTCTGGCATCATTTTTCATATATGATTGACAGATGTAACAAGCAGGTAGGCAAGAAACTTAGCTTCTTGCAGGACAACGGATGTGCACATTAGAAGCTTTCTGAAATGTAGAATGTTACTAAAGGCCATAACCTGATATCAGCAATGGAGCTGGCTGCAAACCACTCAGTGCACTTCAGTTCTTAATATTTTGTTTTGTTTTGTTGCTTACTTCTTGTAATAGATCAGTAGTCATGTTCTCAAGGTATTTCTTTTCATACCAGGACATGAGAACCAGTTAAAAGCATTGATATTCTTGCATCAACATTAAGCTAGGGAAAGAATTCACAAGAATTTCAAGTTCACTCTGCATGCAGGAGGTGGTTATCATTTCCATATGGCTCTCAAACTGTCTTCACTCTCAGTGAAAACCCACGCCTGAGGAAGACCTAGCAGGGCCTGAGGCATGATTCACTCCAAATAACTTTTGATTCCCACCAGCATAACTTATTGGAAACATTCTGCTTTTGTTGGAAATACTCACAGCCAGTCTGGGAGCTACTGGAATATGTCCCTAGCATGTAGAACAGATTTTGAATTGCAAAGCTGCAAGTATTCATGGCAAGTGGTTGGACAAAGTGCCTCATGACTGTCTTTGCACCAGGTCCCAGCTAGTATATACACTCATGCTGTCAGTCACTTGTTTGTTTGTTTTTTTTTTTAATATTGGACATTTAGAAGTTTCACTGCCAGACAAGCTGGAGTCCCAGTATCCTAGTCTTGCACAAGTAGAGTTGTCCTTTTCAGCAAATTGAACAGCTGCTGCTCATGTTCCCCAGCTGGTCCTGTATGAAATGGTTTGTGACAGTGGCTGGGGAGGAGAAGGAAGCAGAAAGCAGAACCATTAGATCTGAAAAAGCGCTGATCCATGTGATCTGCTCTTAGCTCATGCTCAATATGTTTTGCAGCCTGGCCATGTTCATGGGCTCTGGTCAGGAGCATGACACCAGCTCCAGTGTGGTGTTGTAAACAGCTTTTTCCTGCCTGAAAAGAGGAAAGATGCATAGTGCTAGAAACCTGAGGGATTTCTGGGCCTTAGCTTGGCAATTCTGATTTTGGCCTGCCTCTTTTGCCCTCACCAGTAGCTTGTCAGTTCTTAAATGGAGAAAGCATACATAAATACAAGGGACTGTATTCTTCAGGAGTAGCCCCATGAATTAATGGAACAAAATGATTTATAAACATCTAAACCTTAATTTTCTATGTGTGGAAGGTTCAATAACTGTATTATAGATGACAGCCATGTTTAATTACACTGCTGTTTTACCTGCTCTCGTCCCAGTGACAAATCTCATTCCCAACCAGTTTTGACTGAACAAAGGGGGTTTCTCAGATTACTTTCAAAGTGAGTTTTTAGTTTGAGCCACACTCTTCCTCTTGTGTTGTTTCACTCCCCATCTCTTTCCATTACAGCCTTAGGCAAGTGAAGACTTCTGACTTGCTACCATTTCACCACCAGTTCCCACATACAAGCCACAGCATTTCTCTGCAGAAGTCCTTGTGTTTCAGAGAGAGGTGAAATGGTGCTGGCTATACTGCAGTTTGTATTTCACAGTTGCCCAGATACATGTCTGAGATAAGGGACTAGGGATATTTCTAATTAATATTACTGATGTTTGTTGTCTGTGCAGCAGTAGAGACCAACCTCCACTACTCTAAGTGCAACAGGTGCATCTAATGAGAGTCCATGTCTATAAAGAGTGAGCAGGCAAGCATTCATCTCCCTGACCTTGGCTATCTGCAAGATACGTGTCTAATCTGACCCCCCTGTCCAAGTTCCCTCTGTGCTTGGTGGAGAGGGTGATAAATCCCTCCAGTTTCAGACATCTCTCTCAGGCTGGAATTAATCATCTCAGAAGATAATCTTTCTCCTTTGGCTCTAGTGGAAGCTGAATGTGACTAACATGGATTAGATAGCTACGTTTTAGATTACTGATTTCCTTATTCCATTATGTTTGGTAGACTGAAGCCTTCTTTTCTGTACAGGTAGGAAAGAAATGGACAAAGCCATCATTTCATAATGCATGGTGCCAGGCAGTGTGACTGTCAAATACCCATACTTATCTTCATTTCTTGTACACCCATTTTAGGAGCAGGAATAAGAAATTGGATTATCATCCTTGCCCTCCTGTCATTTCTTCAAGTAGCAGATTGATAAGTCAGCACAAAATAGATATTCACCTATAATAAATATATTTAATAATTCCATTATATAAAAAATTATAATGAATGGATTCTTTTGATTAGGGTTTTCTTATGCTTACACAGCAAATAAATATATTATATGTGGTTGTAATTGTCAAGGCTAAAGAAGTACATTGCTGCTGATTTGCCTTTTAATTGGACTGAAAATCTTCCAACAGCACTGTAATATTACCACTTCCTTCTGACCCTGTGGAAGAATAATCAGAAAAGCAACAATACTGAGAGGCTCAAGGTGAGATTATCTGGCTTTCTCCTTGGCAGCAGGAGCTGCTCAGAATGTTAATCAATGCTGTTTCCAAACTTGAAGGCATCTACTTCCAGCAGCAAACACTTAAACTATTCAGTCCTTAATGAAGTTGTCCCGATGGCACATCTTTCCTTCTCACTCCACTTCTTGTACCCCTACACTGCACAGATGTAACTGTCAAGGGCTTTACAGCCCCTCTTCAATCCTATCCTTTTCATGACCAGTTATCCTACTCAAAAGTGACAAAATTGAAATGACAAATGAGGAAGGGTCATTGCTGTGTTCTGTCTGGGAAGATGCTACTCTATGTAGATATTGGGTTCAATGCTTCCATGCTGCAAAGTCCAGGCCCTTGTTATTAAAGATTCTGACACATCATGTTAGCCCATATTCCCCATAAATAACCAGTAGAGACAATAGACTGAGATCTGTAGACTGAAAAGAGGAAAAGCTTGTCAAATTTGGCATCATCCTGAGGAATTTCATTTTTTCCAGCATCTGAGTTGGTCCTTTCCTGCAGGGTGTATTCAGAGACACCAGCAGCTATAAAGCTTCCCACACCTCTGTTGTGGATTTTATTGCTCCTATTATAGGGTCTGCTACACTACTGCACTGAAAGAGCACGGGGTGGCTTTCCCTTCCCAAAAACCTCCCCCTGAATGGGGAAGAGCATGGCAGGATGCCAGAAACTCTCTGTCTGCTCCATGCGAGGAGCAAGGGTTTAAAACCAGGAGCTGCCATTTGCTGTCAAACTGATTTATTTTTGTGGCACCACATTTAAAGGAAGGACTTGACTATGAAGCACTTCACTTGGAGAAAAAGACCAACATATAATTTTTTTCCTAGCCTTTAGAGTTAAAGCCTGGTTTAAAGAACTTTAAGGAGGATTACATTAGAGACACTTCCCTGGTGCTAAATGGTGCAGCTTCTCAGTGACTGATGGAAACAAACCTGTTTCCATCACCTATAGATGAAGCCAAGCAGCAGGACCACAGAAAAACAGAATGAGAAAACTCCCAAACAGAGCATTTTCCAATATAATTATATATTTTATGAAAAGATAACTTTTTTTTTTGGACTTTAATAAGAATTTGCATATTCTGCTTGTAAACAGTACTCTGGGCACCTTATCTCTGTTTACGAATAATAGTTTCCTTCTAACTATTTTCTGTGTTTGTTGAACACATGGTAAACACAGGTTAGAGGGCATCAAGACTCTAACATTGCATGTGCTATTTTCATTTTTTTTTCCTGCCCCCTTGTTTTGTTTGGTTTGGATTTTTTGACATCCTAATGCCTTTGCTCCCTGACCCAGAACATCAAGAAACAAATCAAATCTCCACAGGGAAAAGGTGCTTGCTTAAAACTTGTTTTGATTTTCAATATAGCAGCAGCACAAAGTCAGAGCATTTTTGACACAAATAACCTCAGTCTTTAACCTGCAGCATTGCTTTACATAACATTCAGTAGTCTTGCCAACACATCAGGGAAAAAAAAAATACATTCCTAGATTTTTGTTCTTTGTGGTAAATAAGAAAACACTTGTCAAGGAAAAGTATTTGAATATCTGAGTTTTCTTTTTCTTTTTCATGTCTTCTAATTCAGTTACTTTAGGAAGACACTTGATTCTTAGTTTTGGAGACTGAATACAGAATATTCTTAATTTACTTAAATTTTTTAAAAAAATTTAGATATCAATAGCTGGAGAAGAATTCCTGAGGGACCTTTACAATGTGTATGAGTCCTACTGATCCCCCTATTGAAGATGGATTCATGAACATCATCTTTTGGCATCTGCCATAATAACTCCTTCCATCAAGACAGACAAAAGCTGCTCTTGGAGCAAGTGGGGATCAGGGCCTTGGAAGCACCACCACTGTGCTAAGGCTGGGGGATGTTGCCTGCCCATCATACATCCCCTACGTGGCCTTGGGCAAGTCATTTGAGAATGGTCCAAAGTCAGGGAATTTCACAGTTTTGTAAATCTGCAGAGAGACTGTGCTGATCAGTCCTGCTCCTGCAGGATTTCCCCGATTGAGTTTCTGTTTAAGCTTAGCTATGACTCAGTGAAAATCACGTAAACCTGCCTTAACTTTAACATGCCCAGTAACACTACAGCTCTTGGTAATCATTCCCCTGATTAATCACTATTCATATCAAGGAAACCATTGTGTTCTTGAGGAAGCACAAAGCCTGGAGTTTACATATTTACTTCCCCTCTGTAGTATCATTACATAAAGAATACAACAGAGGAAACAGGATTTAATTTCTGACTCACAATTGCATCTACCTCAGCAATACAGAAGTACCTGAGCTATTTGGATGTGAAAGACTCCAGATCCCACTGCAGTTTAATTGGATAGGCTGATTATTAGCTCAGGCACAGATCTAGGTTGAGGCAGTTTACTTTTATGCAGCCTGAGTGATAAGTCAGAGTGGAGCTGTGCTGAACCAGTGCCACTGACCAGCTTGCGACTTCTCTGTCCCAGAAACAAAGGTACCGCTTCACAATACCTGTTAGTTTATGCCATGCTCACAAGACAGGAGTCTTTGGGAGGGACAAGGTTTTAGGTAGGCTCAAGGTTTATTTACAGTGGTCTGGAAGCCCTGTGGAAAAATAATGCTGTACTGACTCTCAGACCAGGCTTCCAGTGTCTGGCCAGGTCCAGTATGTGGCTAGCTTATAGGTACTGAGGTCTCATTTAACCTGTGTGAGAAAGGCTCTTGCAAAGGCACCCTCACAACAGAGGACCTGCAACATGATCAGATAAACAATATTGTAACAGACTGATTCCCTGCACAGTTTGAGCAGGATTAAGGTACTTAAATACAAGCATCTAGGGGGCCCCACCAAGTTTCCAACTGCTGTTTTAAAAGATCATTTCTGTTTGTGCAGCACAGCTGGCAGCAGCACTGTTTGGAAGTGTCAGAACTGCAAGGCCATCAGAAATAACACTAGACTTCAATGTATGGATATTTCAATCACACCACCCCTAACAGAAGAAAAACTCCTAAATCTACTTGGGTTCGATCAAGAAGTATAGTTCACAAACCTCAGTGATCCATTAACGCGTCTGCTTCACAAAGCTAGGCTCTTTAAGCCCAAACTAATCCACTCTAAATTTAGGCATTTAAGACAGGGTTAAGAACCTGTATACCATGAATTCCTTCTGTAGTCAGTAAAAAGAGAGGTATATCTAAGAGTTTATCTAAAGTTTAGAAGATTCTACATGGTATTATTTCAGGGTTTGACAGCTATCTAATTGTTGGCCAGGGATTTTCTTCCTACATGCTTATTTTGATCCACATAGAATGTATTTTTGCTTTGTGGCATCAGTCTCCAAAAGTAGCAGGTCTGCTTGAGTCCAAGTTTGTGAGTAACTCACGAGCAGCCAGTGGAGCTAGGTTTGCCTTTGAAAATGTGTGAGTAGAAGCAGGTTCCCCCCATTGTGTTCAGAGAAACCATCCGGCTTTCAGAGAGCACCCAGTATTTGTCTACCTGAAAGTCCCTGCTGCAACTGATGAAATGTGCACTCTAGTTAAGTCTTGTTACCCTTTTGTCATATAGATCAGGACTATCTAGATTCAAAACAGCTCTGTTAGTGAAAGGGAGAGGGCGGGGGAGGAGAGGAAACTTAGCAGTGCGTGAAATGACATTTCAATGGGAAGTAAGCCATTCAGCTGACAGCTGAAATCTAAATTTCAGGAAGATGAGTAGAGTGGAGTCACGTGGGCAGACCTTATATACTGCAAGGGCTTGAATTTTTGAGGGATGAACTGATGTGGACATTTGAAAATGACAGCTTACGGGGCATCAGATCTAAGTGGTGGGAGGAATGGCTCAGCTAGGGGAATATCCATAGGTTGTTGCCATGCTTTGTTTTATGATATGAAGGTTTTTGAATGCATTCATGTAATAAATAAATAAATAAATGAAGTGCATCACTGTCACCAAGGGCCTTTTCTGATATTTATCAGAGACATGCTGTGTTTTCCCTTTGAATAGGAATGCTTTTCACTGCTGACAGATTCATGTAGGAGAATCTCAAAACCTTAAAGAATTGAATAGGTTTTTCAGCAGAATTAAAACATAGTGAATGAAATATTACAATGTTTTTGCTGACTTAGCAGCTTCAATAAACTGAGAAAGCTGGATATAGAAAGATCCAATGTGTGTCTGTCTGAATGCATTGGAGCAAGTCTCCTTCTTATGACATAAGGATCAAGATACGTTACATCACCAACTCTATTTTAATTAGATTGTTAGATTAGATTAGATTCATGCCATTGAATATCTACTGAAATTGGTCTGACATTTACACCACTTTTTATATCATTCTATTGGGTCTTACTACTGATCACTTTAAATTGCAGAGAATGGTCATTAGTCATCACGGTTTTTCCTCTGGAGCATGGTACAATCCCTAGTTCCAGATGCTATTATTTTAATAACCGGATCTTGAACAATGCAAAGTTCCTCTGATATGTGTCATGTTAAACTGATGAAACTCTGCTCCGCCTATAGATATGTAGACAGTGAGGCAGCGGATGGTGCTCAGGACTGCGTAGCATTGTTTAAGAACTTGGTAGGCACAGTAAGTTAGTTCCTGTTAGTTTCTTCATGTAGCTCTTTGGCACAACTCTACACCATCTTTCCATCAGCAATCAGTCTGTATTCCTCAGCTTCGTCTGTAGACTTCCCTGCCCCTTGTTAGTACCAAAAAATCGTTGGTTTTGTTCTGCACGGTTGTGCTTTCTGCCATACAATAGCACTTCCATCTTAAAGAAGAATTTCTCAGCTATTCAAGCAGCTTAGGGTTTGTGGGTTTGGGTTTTCTTTTCTTTTTTTCCCCACTATTTCCATCTTGACTTTCCAATGTGGGCTTAACCTCTGATAAGACATTTGAATAGTTCTACCAGCACAGGAAAATCACGCTGGGGATTTCATAACTGAAACTGAAACGTAGGGAAAAGAATAAGAAGAGGTGAGAGAGTTGAGCTATTCAAGCATAAGTGAAAGGATAGAAGTTAAAAGATGGGACTTGTATTGAGCATTTTCAGATGATCCAGAAATTTTTCCTTAAAGGAGGTGGAATGAAAAGAGATGGGAATATTCAACATTAAAGAATTTGGAGAAGAGATCCTTAACCTGCTTCATCACTCCTTTGGAAACTGATGTTGTACAACTCTGGGCAAGTTGTTACTTCTTTCCTTTGTCTCTTTTTTTAGTCTCCTTTGCCCTGCTTTTTCTCTATGTTTTGCAAGCTCTTGCAGGAGATTTTAAAAAGTAGAGTTTTCTATAGCATGGTTATAACAACTGTTAAACACATGTTCTGATCTGAAACAAGCCAAGGATTTATGACATGAAATTTTCAGAGGCGCAGGTCTAGCCTCGTGGTTCTAACTGCCTTCCATCCAAAGGTGATAGCATTAGGTGTAATGCTCCATCATCTGCTTCCAGAATACATATAGGATAGGAGATGAAGTTAAGTATGCCTTTCTGAATTAAGTTGCAGGAGATGTGGCTTCAATTCCCAGGCACAGGAACAGGCTACCAAGTCACCACCCCTGATGGTATTTAAAAGATGTATAGATGCAGTGCTTAGAGACATGGTTTAGTGATGAACTAACTTGGAAGTGTTAGGTTTACGTTTGGACTCGATGATGGACTAAATGATTCTATGATTCCATGATTAATCATGGGCTTTTTGCAGGACTGGGAAAGCAATTTAATATAATGAAGCCTCAGTTGGTCAATATTAATCTATGGGACGATGCTCTCTTGTGTTCCAGGAATGTTACTGTGGTCAGAATCTATCAATGTTTATAGGTAGTTTCAATAATATGGGTTGTATTCATCCTGTAGACCTGAATCAAGTTAGGATGAGTGTCGTGGATTAACCCCCGCCAGCAACTAGGACCACACAGTCGATCACTCACTCCCCCTGCCTGCCGCCTGCAGTAGGGCATGGAGAAGTAGAAAAAGGAGAAAAAACCTCATGGGTTGACATAAAGACAGTTTAATAACACAGTAACATAATAGAAACTAACAATAACAATAATAATAATAATAATGGTAAAAGAATATACAAGATAAAGTGATGCAATGCAATTACTCTCACCACCCGATGATCAATTGCCCAGTCTATCCTGAGCAGTGATCGTGGATTCCTGCTCCCTGGCCAGCCCCTGTTTATATACTGAGCATGATGTCTATGGTATGGAATATTCATTTGGCCAGCTTGTCCTGTCTGTGCTCCCTCTCAGCTTCTACGGGAAGCTGGAAAACTCCTTCACCTAATATAAGCATTTCTTAGCAACAACTAAAACAGTATATGTTGTCAACACTATTCTCATACTAAATCCAAAACACAGCAGCTACTAGGAAGAAATTAACGCTATCCCAGCTGAAACCAGGACAATGGGTTAAACCCTGAGCCTGGTAAGGATTTTTCTTCAGAGAACAATTTTCTGGTCATAGCATCAAATGAAAACCTGAAACATTGTTTTGAATTGAAATCCAAATAATTTTTAAAAGTTAATAATGTTTAATCTGCTTTTTTCTTCCTCATGTTTTCCATACAAAAGCTGCACTTTTCAATTAAAAAAAAAATCTTTATTCAAAAGATAATCTAGGTGTTAGCTAAAATCATTGCTCATCATTAAATAAACTTCTCACTTTTTTGCAGTTACTGAGCTCCTGGCTTCCTTCTTCCTTCCGAATTCCATATGTGTAGTCACTTACATTGAGTGTGTATGATGCAGAGAGCTCATGTCATCATCACAGCTGTTTTAGGGCTTCATTTAGGTCATTTTCTTCTTCATCAACAATCATTATTTTTTATCAAAATTAACAGTACCAACAGAAAGTGAATTTTTCCCCCCCTTTAAGGTAAACAAAGGAGAACTTGAGCCTGATATTTATTCCTGCTTCCCAGAGCTAAACCATTGGTTTAAGCAGGTGGCATTTTTTATATTTGGAGGGCTCAAGCTCTGCAAGCAACAGTTCCAGGCAGACTGGGAGGGGGTAAGGGTAGAAAACAGAACTGTGTTGCAAGAGCTGATTTTCATCCTTGGCCAGGGTGGTATCAGCCTGTTGTTTATCCTCCCTGTGTCTCAGTTTTCAGAACTATAAAATTCAGCAAGAAGCTGTGCTCAGCTCTTCTTTACTTCCTTCAGTCAAACCTCTTTCCTTCTCGCTCGTTCTTTTAAATGATCTGGGTTAAAAGAGGTCAGGCAGAATATTTCTGGTTTTCACTGGCGTAGGACAGGAGAAAGCTTCAAGCAGTGTCCTTGGGACCCATTTGTGATGGGTTGGTGTGCTCAAATCCACCAGTTTACTGCTGTGATAAACAAAATGGTCATTTGCATGCAAGCACCAGTCTGGTTCTCATTTAAAGTCCTTTCAAAAAGTTTCTAAGCTTCATTTGCTGTAAAACAGAAACTCTCTTCTCTCACTGCCCCTTCTGCCTCTAGCCGGCTGGTAGACTACTGATTACTTGTCTTTAAGCATGACGTGAACTTTGCCAGCAAGAATATAAATACATATTACTTAAATCACGTTTGTGTTAAGCTAACAGCAAAGTGTTGACAACACTAAGGAGGGAGAGAAACAGGGAGAGAACTTAAAAAATCAAATTTCCCATAGGAATGCAATTAACCTGCTGCTCACCTTCTCCTTTATGGACTGTCAGAAGGAAACTTTTGTGTATTTATATCATGACAACATAACTCTTTTTTCCTTCTTCCTTGTCATAAATCAAGATCCAAAGAGATTCCTGGTGATACTCAGTTGAGTTCAATCTTGTTTTAAAAAATACCTGGCCTGCAGATCACTGGAAACTGGTAGAGTATTCCAAGGAAATAGCACAATAGACTGTGCTAATTCTCTATTTGTCCCTCTACGTTTGCTGTTGGGGGAGGATACTGTGGTAGATAAACCATTAGGTTGACATTGCCCAGCTGCTGCTATGTTCCTGTGGGTTAGGGGAGCTTTCACTGGAAGGACAGGAGCACACTGGTTTGCTTTACATGAGTGTCTGCATCTCCTGGACTGGGCCCATATGAGTTTTGATTTGTAATAGAGGTGGCACATTATGGTTACATGCCAAGTAAATGGTTCTGCAGGATCAAAATCCCATCTTTCCTAACCAGTGATATGGAAGGACTGCCAAATATGGACACATGTTCTCTTTTGAGTTCAAATGTTGCCACTACAGAAAGGTAGCTGAAGAGAGCAAAGCAGATCAAAGCTGGTCTTTATATTAATATATTCATTTGGACACATGAATACATTTTTCTTATCCACTGTTTCTGATGCATTCTGAGTTTTTAAAACTGTAAAGAATTAAATCAGTTAAAAAAGAAAATACACCAAAATAAGCTAAAGTCTCCTTGGGTTTTGTATGACATTATTTCTTGGGTCTAGGTGAGGTCAAACAAAGAACAGAAAGGTTGCCTCTTTTCCAGAAGGTCTCCAATGTAAGTATAAGACATTATAGACAAATGCAATGATAGGAAAACACAGAGGAAAAAGCATGACAGAATTGAGCCGTGGGTTCAGGAATTCAGGGTAGCAATATCTTCACACCCCCATACATTTTATTTACTATTTTGTTAAGCAATTTTCTCTAAAAATGTACATGCACAAAGGAAAAGTAATTTTCAAGATCCTTTTTTATAATAAGACTGCCACATATCAGCTCACAAAAAAATCAGAGAGGTCAGCTGGCTCTGCTATTGACGAGTCTATGAAACTGAGGAAATCACTTAGCCTCATTTGCCTCCATTTCAGCTTGCACCAGTGGTCTGTTCTGGATAATTCTAGTATTTGCCTCTTGGTCAAAGTGTATCTCATCTGTATCCTGTTATGCTACGTGTCTGTGCAGCTGAAAGGATGACTGTGTCCCAGTCCTTTGTTGTCATTGTAATGCTAATAATAAAAATAATAAATCATGTTAAAACCAGCTGGTAGCAAAAGTAAGATAGAATTTTTGTAAACCACAATACCATTTTCAGGGTTACTGATACTAAACTGGATTCTGACAGACAGAAATCAAAATAATGCTATTGGTTCCAGCAAAGCTGCACCAGTTTACATTACATAAAATGTACACTTACTCACTTAAAAAATCTTGAGCACACAGCTTTTGCAACTATGATTTTTTTTTCATTTTTCCCCCAAAGAACTGGAAGAAAACTTACTGCCTACCAAGAGGAGATCTAACATATTAAATTAGATCACGGACCAAATATATTAGATCAACATCTGTGCTCCCAGAAGAGGCTTGCTTATTGGCAATAATACAACCTGACAGCTTCAGGATCAATCATCTTATTAAAACTTTCTTATCTCTCTTTTTCCTCTCCCTCTCATTTGTTGAAGGAGCTTGGCAAAGTTTATTTGTTTGTTTGTTTGTTTGTTTTTTTCTACTTCAGAATTTCTTTCACTAATACTTCCATGAGAAATAGATTTGCCTCAAGTAGCTTACATTAATCTGGGATACAATAATGGAAAATATTTGGAATAAATAATGCCTAATGTCTAATTCTAATAATTATACTAATGATGACTGACATCCTCCTAGCACCTTCCAACCCTAAATCCCAATGCACTTAATTGAATGTCTACAGAACTGGGGGCTGGGGGAGGAGACGGGGAAAGATCCTGAGCTGCAGTAAGCTGTCAGAGCTTCTCTGAAGTTGCTCGGGTCTCTTTACCACACATGAAGTCTGCTTTTGTTTACAGGACCCTCACTCTCAGCTGTAAAAAAGGATGCTTTTTATTATAAAAATGGCTCCCCAAAAATATTTTTTATATTGGTGGCTCACTGGGCAGAGAGGTCAATACTTTGGAGAACTATCAGGGCAGTAGGAGGATACACCACCTCTTGGAGCAGTCTATGCTGGGGTGATCTCCATTTACAGCAACGACAGAGGCAGGTAGGGGACTAATAGAGGGCAGCACCAGGGAAGGCAGTAGCTGTTGCCGAGGCATGGGATAGTGCCCCATTGCATTCATGCTAATGGAAAGTGGATGTCTTGGATGAGGACCAGCAAATGAGACTTATAGGATGCTGCTGCTGCAGCAGGATTGGGTGGAAGGGACAGCACGCTCCTGGAGACCCCACCAGCTCAGGCATATTAACGAAGAGGACTTGCACTACCCAACCTCATGCTCCTTCACAAACAGGGAGCAGTTCTTGGTTCACGTCAAGGGACATGAACCACCTGCTCACAAACAGGAAGTAATTCATGTCAATGGTCATGTGAGACAGGATTCAAACTCAGGTCTTTTCTAATCAGCTTCCCCTGGGCTTGATGTTCTCCAAATCCAAAGGGAAGGTGAGGGATAAAAGGATGAAGGAGTTGCAAACTGAGGCATGACCCAGAGGATGCAATTTCATAAAAGCCAACATTGTAAAGAAGCTGCTCACTTTTGGACAGTATGGCTAGGATGATTTGGAGAGGACATTTCCAAACGCAGCGGTCCATCTTTCTGCCAGAGCATCACTTTGAGCTCTGGCAGAGAGGGAAAAGCTACTTCATTTTTCCCTTTGAAGAATGACTGCCTCCAGGCTACTTCTCTCCAAAATTCATCCCTCCTGGAGAATTCAGGGTACCAGAACCTCTGGGCTCCACCTCTTGATGTAAAGCTCCTACAGTGTATTTCTCTGTTTTTCTTTCTGCTGGCAGCCCTCACAAGTTAACGCATTCTGTATAAAGCTGGCAGGTGTTATAGTGGCTAGTGATCAGAGTTGGACATCTCTTTCACAGGGATCTGTTCAGTGCTGTGAAGCTTCTGGACATTCTACAAGCATCATGGAAAGGATTGTGCCTTAGGTGTGAGAGACATGACATCCATTTTAAAAGTCTGCTTTGTCCCCTATTTAGTCCTAAGGGAAATTGAAAAGCTCCCAGATATTACAGGGCTGACTCTGAATCTGTGTGTTCTGGAGCAGATCTATACAAGAGGAGCACAGCAGGGACTTCTTCAGGGAGGTATACAGATTTATCCGCAGGGTCATGGCCTTTGATGAGCCATATACATCCTCCATTTCATAAATGCTTCAGTGAGACTATTCACAAGAGGAAAGATAATACAATGATTTGCCTATATAAGCATGGCAGACAGAAACACAATGTGCAGCTGGAGAGTGATAAGGGAGATTGATTTCTTTTTCCTATTTCTCCTGGATGGCAGCAGCAGTTCTGCTCATCAATACATTACCTCCTTCTATACGGGGGTAAATTTTCCAACAAGCTTGAGCCTGCTGCAGGTAGATATATCGAACAATCTGCCTCTTTAAAAGAGAACTGACTTTTCATGAAAATCTGCTCTGTGTTGGTCAAGTTGTTAGAATATTTTCCATTTTTTCTTCATACCCTTCTCCAAGCTATAGGACAAAGAACGCTGCTCTGACTATCATGCAGCTGTCCTCATCAGATGATGATTTGGAGAGATATGTGTCACCTGAACCATATATTTTTCACTGGCTCTTGTTGCTGTGCTAGATAGGGTATTAAACACTTAACAACCCGCAAGATTTCTGTGCAGTCTCTGCTTGTGTTTAGGCTGCAGATGAAGCAATGTCAACATGAGCATGATAAATTGGAGGTTTCTTCTGCAGAATGCTTGCACACACACAAACAAACACTTCATTAGCAAGATGATAAACAAAACAAAACAAAACCCACAGCAGTCCCCATTAATGTGACAGTAAATTGCTTCAGGGTGAGAAAACACCCTCTGCGTTGACTTCAGGATACCAGGGAGACTGGAGAGGTGCTGCCAGGCTGGAAGCATCTCCTGGGTTGTGTGTTGCCTCTACAAGGGGAAGCTGCAGAGTAGAAATAGTCCCCTCACCCAAAGGACAGGTCCTGCTGACCCCCCTCTGGCTGCAGCTGGGCTCCTGCAGCTCTCCAAGATTTGGTGTTTTGCCTGAAAACCGATCCCGTGAAATTACTCAAGATGAAGCAGGTGGAGTTAATGCATTCTGCCACAGGTGGGCTCACTCTGAGGACTGTCTGTGTCCCCTTCCAATTTAACAGCAAGTTTTGAAATTCCACTACAGGCACTGATGCCCCTCGGGGAGAAGGGAAATATTTAGGCTTTCTTGGGTGTAAGCAACAGTTGCAAATAATAGTTTCAATGCTGTTTATCTTTCTGCAAACAACTTGGAGAGAAGAGCTTAGGAAATACACACAAGCAAGTACCATTAGGAAGTAAGGTTTTTCCTTATAAATTTTTCATCTAATTTTTTACTATGATTGAAAATGTTAACTTTTTTTTTTCTTCTAGTTATGTATTTATTCAGATGCTTTAACTTTGTAAAAGTTATGGCAAAATAATTTCCTCTTTTTTGCCAAGATGGGCTAAGATGCATCTTGATTTTTTTGAATATGTATTTTTATATTAGCTTTGTCTGAGAGTGTAACTATTGATTTCAAAGGTTGTAAATCTAAAGAAAATGAAAAACAAGAAAAGAAGGAATTAAAAAAAACAGCTATGATGCTCGTTCAAAAAGCATAATTTGGAGGCTGAAGGTGGTGGAGGGAAAATATTGAGGAACACATTTAAAAAAGGAAAGCAAAAGGGAAAAAACAAATCATACTTTAAATCTCAGATAAAAATAACATAGTATTAATAGGTTGTAAGTATATTTCTTTTACAGGGAGTTTGGAAGGATTGAGGCTGGACTGTTTGAAGAATATTTTTTTCTGTGGCTTGTTAGATAACTATTTCATATGCTAACTTTAGATAGTGTAATATTTGCATCCTCTAGAATCAAGGAAGTCTAGGCTGTCTTCACTCATCCTTATAATTTGCTGATTCAAATTACTTTATTAGGAGAATTCAGTGAAACTAAAAAAGGTACACTTCTTTCCAAAGAAAATTTTTCTTCATAGGAACTTGAATAAATTTGATACTGCTAACAAGTTTAAATGTTTTATGTTACACGTTATTTCGGAACCAATATAGCAAGGTAGGAACACTGCCTTTTCTGGAAAGATCATCCACATACATTTATCTTCTTACAGAAACTTTTTTTCTTTCCCTCCACCCCAATGCATGCTGGGGTGAAGCTGGCTCTTTGAATTGGTAAAGAGTTACAGATGTGTTTTTTTTTTTTTTTTTTTTTAAAGTAGCTGTATAACGATGACCTGCCTCCTACCTGCCTCCTGACCAGCTTCTACATGGTGAGTATTTTGTTTTGTTTTATGCTTGGGGTTCTTTCTTCATGGTGCTTGGATGCTTCTTAGCATATTGTCGCAGAATATGCAAAACTGGACTGAATTGCAAAAAGCAAAGAAGTGATCACATCAAAAGTTTCTATTGTTGTAACCCCATGCTGGAGATGTTCAGTACTTTCTACCACTTAGCTTCTTGTATACTATATGATTTACATTAAATCTAATTATTTTCTGGCGTATAATTAGTCTCTGCACGTGAGAAAATAACTTTTCTGTAATTTTGTGTTCTAAAACAAATACCCCCAAAACTCACTGTTGTCTCAAATATAACTCTGTGGAAGTCTGGTGCTTTCTGATTCTGACTGCTGTTAGTATATTTACATTACAAATAAAGAATTACAAAAGGAGGCTGTAGACAGAGCTATCTATGCCAAATAAATCAAGTCCACAATGTTTTATGTTCCCTGTATGGGTAATATTTCAGTGTCATTCTTTTCCAGTTTTTGTCAAGCATTATGTTTTTTGTTTGCATTTGGTATGATGTCAGACGTTCACACCATCGTGCTCTTCCCCTTCCCACTCTCCTCCCAAAAATACAGTAGGATTTTTACAGTGATTTATTTAGCAGTTCACTGGCAATCTGACTTTTCAATTTTATCGCTTGTTTTTCTTTCAGTTTTGTAAACTTAGTATTATCTGATTACAGAGAAGGTTTTTAGCATTTAACATACAGAAAACTGTGCTTAAAATACCATAACCATTGTAACAAGCCAATAAACCCTGAAGAATTTGTTTGAAAGGTTGAAATTATATCCTTAATTTACGTGCTTTTCCTTCTCCTTGTTAAGAACAGTGGTGATGAAGTGTCATCCTTAACTTTGAATTGCCCAGCATCTGTTGGTTTGTAGCACAGCCCAACCCTAACATTATTTAAATGTACTTTTGTGCATCTGAATTTTAAATGGTGCCTTGAGGATTCAATCCAGCAGCCAGGACTATGGTAGTTACAAGGTTATAATTTCTCTTGTGCTCATTTTGTGTTCAAGCATCTATCTAACTAGTTCAGTTAAAAAAGGAAAAAAAAAAAAAGGCGGGGGGGAGGAAATCCAGATTATATTTGTGGAAATATTATGCAGGTAGGGTTACCAATCTGTCTCTTTTCTTTAAACTTTCAGTTAATTCCCCAGAGCAAGGATCATTTAAATTTCTCATAGTACTTCATGTCAGGTTTACAAATCGCAGGGAGTTCATCTGTTCTTAGATTTGTTTTGGTCTTACAAAATGAACAGCAAAACCATATGCATATATAATATATACATAACATATGTCAGCTGAGGAACACTGAAAGCTGAAATCAGTTTCTATCAAAAGAAAAAGGTGGAACTAATTTGAGAAGAAACCCCCTACAAATCATCTAAGTCTGCAAATGGTGGCAGACTGCCTCTTTGTTAAGATTCTCCATTCTCGAGCACTGCTGTGACTTTGTATGGTGTTTACACAGGTTTAAACAATGAGAAATTCAGTAATTCTGTTTTAAAAGGACAGATTTGCTTTCTAAAACTTGGACTAAAATATTATTGAAAAACCCAGACCTTTTGAGGTGTTTTTGGTTTATTTTTAAGGATTCACAGAGGTCATTTTTCAAAAGAAACCAGACAGCTTATTTAGGTGCCTTTTTTTTTTTTTCTTGGGAGAAAAACTGTTCTTAACTATATGCTTTAATAAAACGTGAGTAAACTCTGTGTAACAATTTAACATTAGCTTAGACTTCACAACTGTGACGCTGCTTAAGATTTTTTTATTTTAAAAAGAGATTTAGAATCACAGATGCCTTGAAAATATAGTTTTATTTTCCACTCTTGGGGGACAGTTTTAAATTTTTCTTTAAAAGACAGATAGTTTTCTTATAACACTGCAGGCATTTAGGCTTAGGAAAAGAGCTGGTACAATGTTGAAGGCAGTAAAAAAAAAAATGGAGTTTTTCACTACCAGTATTCCTCCTTTTGAATGCTTTTTCTTTCTTGATCACAGGTAATATCAGCTGGCTTCTTCTCAGGGCAAATTCTACTTTTGTCAAGGGGAAGAATGTGCCTTGCTGAGGCAAAGAAATAAGAGCAATCACGTTCTTTCTTCACATTCTCTGCACTTATTCATGTCTCTTCCTCCTAATTTTTCATCTTTCATATGTGGCCTGGAGCAGAATCTCATCTATTTACAATAATGGGAAAAATATTGAAAAATAGTAGATCCTTTCCAAGCTCCATTAGCTAAGCAATATGATGCATGTTGATGAAAGGTGCTGACAGTCCCTCGTAACTCAGGTCTGGAGAATGGTTCCATAAGCAGTGTCAGCGTCATTGCTCAAAGCTCACCCTTAATACTACTGCTTGAGAAGGGTATATGAGGGACGCCATTCTTTGACCAGGCTAATGTTGGCATGAAAACTGCAAGGAGCTTGACTTCATACCTCTTTCTCTTGAGCTAATGTTCTTGTTTGAGTGATGCCAATGTCTCTGCAGGCAGAGAGCACTTTGGGACAGTGAAGTACCGTATTATCTTTAAGTTTCTTTGATATTTCTGAGCAGAAGGGCTTGTGAGAAAATCAAAACTGGTGGAACCATAATGACAGCTACGATCTCTTGAATCATCACTGGTGTAGTCTTGTTTACAGATACTATTGGCTTACCCCCACATTGCTTTTTTTAGACTCAATTTCTTCACAATTGGTGTTTCAGCTGATCTTGAGTAACCTCTTTGTGAGGCCCATCTGAGGCCTGTTGATTGCTAGTAGTGTCCAAGGCTGTATCACTGTGTGCAAACATGTGCTTGGCTGAAAAATGTAAATTGCTTTTAAGATGAAGTAAGAGCTGCAAGCAGACCACGTTTGCCTAGAATTATATAAGTGTAAACCATTGAGGGTCAGTAAGACACATAAATACTAAGACAAATCTAAATGTGAAAATAAACTCTGGTTACCAACGTATCTTCATCCAGAAGAAATAGGGAAACGAACAGTGGTTTTCATCCTGCTTATGTTGTTGTTTTCTAAGGTGTTACTCTTATGTGAGAATGATGTGCCTAGTATAGCTGTGAAAACATCAAGGAACCATACCCAGGCAGTTGCTGAACACCGGCAAATCCACTGAAGTTAGTGGAAGCTGTAGCTGCCAAGCTGTAGCTCAGCTCCTTGAAGGGACTGACTACAGTGAGTAATAACAAAAGCAATTAAACGTCACAACTACCTTGCAGTGTCTATTTTAGGGAGGTGGGTTATGTGTTGTACAAAATCAAGCTCCATTTCTTTACTGGTAGTAAAATAAGACTAGTTAGCTGTTGTACATGAGTGACTACTCTGGTCACAAAAGCCTAGGTAAGTTTTCTGGTTTTTTGATTCATGGAACTTCTGGTGTTGTTGCCTCAACAGCAGTTATGCCAAGTTTTAAGAGCCTGACAGAAACTCTAACCTGTGATTCTATGCATGAGGGTCTTAAGGAACCCAATGAAAGATAGGCTGTGTGTAGCTTAAGGTCTCACTGACATTCTCTACCTCTATTTGCCTTGGTGCGTTACAGACAGGTATGTATTTGCAATATTTTGCAGTCTGTCTGCAGTGGACTGCTCTTTCTTGCAAGAACAAGTAGAGAAAATTACTCTGCAGCTTCCAATTCTTATTCATTAAAATATTTTACTTGCAGAGGAAGAGGCTGCTTGATTCTTCCATAATTACTTTACGTATAGATATGTTGGCCAGTTGATAGGTGACATTCAGTTCTCATTCGTTTGCACTTTAAGTAAATCCCATGTTATTTCAGCCATTTTTCAGGCTTTTCAAAGGATGCAAGTGGTGATTTTGAAGAAAATGTTTGTGCCTCTATTCACTTTGCAAGCCTTTCAGTGGGACTTCTGCTTTTCATTCACACAGAAAGTCTTGGCTGTGAAATACCTGTATGGGATCCCTTTCTGGAATTCTGTGGGGCAAAGGAGAACTGCATATGTCATCTTTTAGCTTCATTCATGAAGTTCTCCAAAGAATTTCAATTTCCAATGGCTTTGTGTGACCACTCATGTGATTTCTCATAATGCTTTATTCTACTAGTTTTAAGACCACACTGCATAGAACAAAAAATAACGCATCAGTTATTTTATTGATGGATGCTGTGGACCTGCTGGGAACTTTAGAAGATCAATTCCATTCTCCAACTTTCCCTTTGTGTCTGTCTTTAAGACCGACCTCATAAAGTAAGCAACTTCAGTATCAGTGCATGAGGTTCAAACAGATGGAATCATTTTTATGTTATATTTTCTTTGAACTGTCATCATGTTCTTGTCTCCTTTGTGATTTTTTTGTTTGTTTGTTTTCTTTTTGTTCTTTCCCTTGATTCTCTTTTCTGTCTTGGGTCTTTCATATCCTTCCACTTTGAGTCAAAATGACCTGTGTATAGCTTGCAGTGTGAACACAGAATTTCATTTATAATCGGCACTTTATCAATGCTAAGCAAAGCCTAATGTAAAATTAACAATATTTTTTTGTAGAACAGCACAGGAAAAAATCCTAAGTGTATTTTCTTTAAATTTGTGTATGATTATCCTGCCCAGATGTGCCTGAAACTCTGTGTTTATGTGTGCTTGTTGTCAAGGGCAGGTTGTCAAGAAAAATATGCTTTTTTTTTTTTTTTAACTTAAGTAATGTACAGGGCTGGGAGCAGCACCCACAAAACAAATAAACAGTCAGTGTTTGGTGGTTGGCTTGATATCATCTTTCCATTATGGTCTTGAGCCTATTCTACACAAGCTACCTGATCTGGGTGTTGCCTTGTATTGAAGATAGACATAACACTCCCAGAGCTGCTGCTGTTAGTGGACTGCAGTCTGGTTGCTTTCTCTTGTCTTTAAATGGCTTGGCTAAAGGTTGGAAGCATATGTTACATACTTGTGTTCCAAATACAGCACATGTGCATGCACACGCACAAACACAGCATGAATTTGTGTGACAATTGTGTTATTCTGATTGTTACTATGGGGATACAGAAGTTTCCCACGGCTTCTCTATATGGAGTGTTTGGATTCAATAATGTGGCAGCTCAGTAGCTCTGCAAAAGTAGAGTTTTTTGCCATGTCAGGTATTTTGTCACATTTCTCCGGAGGAGAACTTTAGGTTCGGACTTGTAAAATACATGGGAGTCAGCATCATCTCTGTAGTTATTTATGCCTATGTGTGGACTCTCCTGGAGCAGTCAGGCTCATGAGTAAGGTCTGTATGTAAGAAAACACTTCACCGCAAATGTGCGTGTTCACCATAGATGAAAGCTGAGGGAAGCTTGCTCTATATCTTGGACACTTAAGCTGTAAGAAATCAAGGAAAAGACTCTGTAGAAGGCAAAGAGTGCATTCAGTTACCAGAAACCTATAGGTATTATGGGTGGTGACTAACGTTTAAAAGGAAATAGAGTTATGCGTATGTATATGCATATATATATTCATTTCATATATATTTTAGGAAAATATTAATGTTGCTATTCATAAGAGATTTTTTATTTGGTGAGACAGATCTTGCTGCTTTTTTTCAATTCCTTTCCTAGAGCTGTGGTATATCACGAAGTTGAAGCATTGATTAAACAAGATATTAAGCATTTAAAGGCTAAAAATGTGCTTTTCCTAAAGACAAACTATTGATAACCAGTAAGATACTTATAAGGACTTGTCTAGAATTAATAAATTCAAGAAAACAACGATATTTTCAATTACTTTCAAGGTCAGAGGAGAAACTTTATTACTGCCTAATTTGATCAGTGGTTTAATGTATTCTGTGTGCTTTTACCCTATAACTTCTATTTGAGTTATGCCATATATTTTAGACAGCTTTTAATTTTTATTCAACAGTCGCAGCTAATGAAGACTTTACCACATCTATTAGTAGTTTCTCCTAATGGCTAATCACTTTGTTGTTGACATGTGTTTTATAACTTTACTGTGATGATTTTGGGGTCTGTTTTAAGTTCCCAGCCATTGGTTCTCATTATCTTAAAAACTTGCCCTGTCAGTTGTGGGCAAGTTGCTTTATAGCACTATATTGGTTAAATGACATTGAGAGGATTTCTTTGTTTCTGCTGCTTCACACAAGTATTGGCTTGTCCTCTAATAGCTCTCACAGCTCTTCTGTGATTCTGTTCCAGCCTTGAGACCCAGTACGACCCCACAACAGCCCTAGGCAGGACCATAGGCCCTTCTGCTCCCTAGCATACTTGTCATGGTATCATGCCAACCCATTTATCTCTAGCATCATGCTGTGGGGTTGTAGTTTTGTTTTGTTTTTTTCACCAAACCTTACTCAGACAACTACTTGCCTCTGGGATTCTGATAAAAGTGTTGTGCTGTTTTGGGATTCATCCATGTGCTTTAATAGGTCATGTGAAAATATGTGTTTGAAGAAGCAAAAAAATTGCAATGAGTCCCGTTCTCCCTAAATGTAAAATGAGGATTAGTGAAATTAATGAAACACTTGTATTTCTGCATAAGTACTATGTTATCCCAAGGCTTTCTAACTCTCTTCTTCTCTTTTGAGCTTCCCATCACTAGTAACTTTTTTCAGATACGATTCTTTACAAATATAATTATCCAAACATTCACCTTAGGGTAAGCTGACCCAGTGGTTCTATGCATTTAAACCCATTAAATCTCTGCTAGCATATCTATTAGAAACAAATGAAATAATGATGTGGATGAAGCTAAACCAAAGCACACAATTAATTAGATTTCATTTTCTATTGTGATGGATTCCTGGAGCTCTGTGGGCACTGACCAAAGATACATTTGCTTTTCTCATGTAGGGTAATTGGATTACTAGGTAGTATGAGTCTTTAATCTTTGCTGATAGAGTGAGATAAATGTCTGCTAAATACACTGAGCAAACAAGAGTAGCTTAAGAAAAGAAGTGACAAAAAAGGTGTCATGAATATAGAGGCTTAAGCGATGTTTCTTCTGGTGATGGAAAGGAAAAAGCTGTTCTGTTGTCACTTCGCTGGTTAAACATACTGTAACAACAGGGGTAGCTGCTTCTCTGCACACCTTAATAATGTCTCCCTGTATGCATTGAATTTTGAAATGGGGTGTTTCCTTTATGTGTATCTGCTTTTCAGGGAATGGATGTCTGAAAATACTTGGAAATTTTTCTCTGTGACGAACTCTGAAATACAGATTGGAAAAATCGAGGTGTCAGTAGTCATTTCTAGGACTGAAAATGGACATAATTTTTTCATCCTGCGGTCAGCAGTGAAAATATAACGTGTGCTTTGGTATTATGCAGGTGGCCTAGAGGTATGTGTTTGGTTTATTTTTTAAGGTATTGGAAAATTAAAAGAAGTATGATAAAAATAAAATTACTTTACAGTTCTGGTAATTCATCCTACCAGCCACCGCCCTAAAAAAACCAATGCCACTCATCTGTGACTATTCGTAGACCTGCATTCAAGAAAAAACAGAGCACAAAAATAGATAAAAGATTATGGGCTGTGCTGTTTGGTGGGGGAAAATAAATTGGGATTGTGTTGGTTTAAGATTGGAAGCAATTTTCTGTGGAAAACCTTTCCTCCTGACCTGCAATTTATACCCTGCTTAAATACTGAGGCAGACACTGATCTGTTTTGAATACCTGAGAAGCACAGGAGGAAATACAGACATAATTCCTAGCTGTGGGAAATAGCTACTGAGATTTGAGTGCCTTTGCAGGGCCATCCTATGTAACCAGAGATGGGGACTTACAAAGAGAGAGCATGGGACCATCTTCTGTCCACCTTCCCTTCAAAAGCTATCCGACCTGAGTATTTAACTCATCCATGGTGCTTGGAAAACCTGGCCCTTCAAGGAGCAGGTCTGGAGCACTAAACATCTTGAACTCCAGTAAGTGAGCAGACCACCTCAATGTCCTGATGTCCTGTCATGAAGTAAGCTCCGGGCTGTGAATGAGCTCACTTTCCGGGGGGCCAGATCACTGCCAATTATAAATTCAACAGGGATTGTCAAATTCCCTTGTTAAAGCTTGTTTAAATAGACATCCTGAATTTGCTCCATTTTAGGAAAGATGGCAATAAAGGGCTAACACCCAGACCAGACTCTAGAGACCAACTTCCCCTCTTTCTGCATCATTTTGTAGTCGTAGGATTCTAGGAAACGTGCAAATATATCCTGAACTATTTCATAAATGCCAGTGAGGTCAATCTTCTTTCGTTGCTCTTTCATGAGGAAGTGATTGATGCTTGGCGCTTCTGTATAATAATAAAACATTTCCAAAGTTTATGGTCAATAAATTTGTGTAATAAAAAATGCATCCCAATGCTATTACAGTTCATACTTCCACTTCAACAACTTCACAGGCTAAGATAATGTAAGTTTTGGTCATGCTTTTTTCCTTTTCAAAGAGCAAAGACTTTGAAATTTCTTTTAAGCTAGTGTGTGTTAAGGTTAGTGTCTCCTTCAAGTAGTGATTTCTGCTGGAGTCAAAACCATGATTTTAATTTGAACTTTCTCTTATTCTTTGCAAAAATAGTGTCATCTGGGACTTTAAGTGGGTGGCAAATATTTTTCATGTTGTTTTTATATTTTTCTGGACACTTCTGAATACTTTTTTTTTTTTTTAGTGAAGTATACCGCAAAACTGGCTTTCTGATCAGGTATCTTCTCATTAATTGTTTTGACATCTATATTCTAACCCAAAGTCCAGAACAATCACTGGATAAGTCTTTATTGCCTCTACCAATATTTGAAAAAAAGCTTCAGGTAAAGAGACGCTATGAAAGCACTCATCTTTCTTCAAGGCATAAAGTTCATAAGGTCTTTGTTTGTCTTTGTTCTTTTGTTTTCTTGTTTTGGTTTGGTTTTGCTGGCAGTGTCTCTTTTTTTTCTGACTTTGGATTCATACAGCAACAGTAAGTGAGGCTCACAGAGGAGAGGATTCTAGTCCTGTTTCCACTGAAATGATGACGTGGGTTTGTGTTAAGAGTCTAGGGTCCCAATTGTTCCTGTGATGGATGTAAATAGAGGTCAGAGAACAGATTAATGTGATTTTCAGTCATAGAAATCCCTAGCTGTTCCAGAACCACATTTCAGCTACTTTTAGAAATTAGCTTTAAAAGTTTTAGAGCCTTTGCTTTTCTTTTAAAACCTCTTTTTTTTTCTTTTTTTTTTTTTTGAGATTCCTGGTTGTGTTAAACAGCAAAGAAAAAAACATCGCTTTTCATACAACCATGATAGTTAGGCATCAATCCAGTTGCTAGATCATAAATACAGAGATAGTGGCTCCAGCCAACACTGCAGAACAGGGGTAGTTATTCTGTAGGTCCTGTGTCATACCTGCTAGCCTGCATAATATCTGACTGTGTATAGACAACTGAATTGATGTGCTAATGTTTGCTTTTGCTTCCTTTTGAAAATGTGAGGGAAGAAATAAGAATATGCACAGGACAAGTTCCTGTGCAACCTGCTATAGGTAGACCCGCTCTGGCAGTGGGGTTGGACTAGATGATCTCCAGAGGTCCCTTCCAACCCCATATGATTCTAATAGTCTGAACTGAAAAAAACCTGAATTTCCCTTCATTATTATTTAGAATCCAAACATGGTTTTGTTTGTTTGTTTATTCTTTATTTTCTCTCCAAACTGAAAACTTTTATTAAGAAAATATTTAGAAGATCAACTAGTAGAGAATAGAAGCTACTCACTTTTTTCCAAGTCCATCTTTCAAGAAACTGCTCTCTAAAAACTAATTCTGAAAGGTAGTTTCAAGAAATTTGTTCCCCCTAGCAGGTATCAGGGATATATACTATTCTGGGATATTTACCTATTTGGCAATACCTGTTCTGTTAGATTTTGCAGGGATGGTGGGAAGATACAGGGGGGAAAAAAAATAGAAAAATTAGAACTGAGACAGGAGGAAGGTGTCAGTGGTCAGGATCTCAGACTTTACTTGACAAAGGGATTTATCTTGCCAGGCTGAGTTTAACCTAATTGTCCGGGGTCCACCTAAGAGAGAACAATCTCCAGAAAACAACTTCACCCATCATCCTAAGAAAGGTGTCTACAAAACTGGAGGCCTTGTGAAACCAATCTTAACCTATCTCTTTGCCTTCCTCTCAAGATGACTTTGTGAGATGAAAATTATGACTTAACACCTTTGCTTTCTGTTTTTGATAAAACTTCAAGTGATCATCCCCTTGCATTCAGCACTGGTGAGGCTCCGCCTTGAGTATGGTGTCCAGTTTTGGGCCCCTCACTACAAGAAAGACATTGAAATGCTGAAGTGTGTCCAGAGAAGGGCAACGAGGCTGTTGAGGGGTCTGGAGAACAAGTCTTATGAGGAGTGGCTGAGGGAGCTGGGTTTGTTTAGCTTGGAGGAAAGGAGGCTGAGAGGAGACCTCATTGCTGTCTACAACTACTTGAAAGGAGGTTGTAGAGAGGTGGGGATCGGTCTCTTAGTCTCTTCTCCCAAATAACAGGCAATAGGACAAGAGGTAATGGCCTTAAGTTGAGTCAGGGTAGGTTTAGACTGGATATTAGGGAAAATCTTTTACACTGAAAGGGTTATTAAGCAATGGAACAGACTGCCAAGGGAAGTGGTTGAGTCATCATCCCTGGTGGTATTTAAAAGACAGGTAGATGTAGTGCTTGGAGATATGGTTTATTGATGGTTTTTGTCAGTGTTAGGTTGATGATTGGACTTGATAATCTGAAATGTCCCTTCAAATCTAGGCAATTCTATGATTTTTCTTCAAACATTCTTGTCAGGAAATTATGTGTGCCCTCTGCTTTGTCCTCATACCTTCTGTCTCATTTCTGCTGTGCTCATGCATGCTGATGGCATGTGGTGTCGCTTTTTCTACCCAAAAAACATAGAATCACGTTTCTAGACCTGTCCAGTCCTGGTCAATAACTCATATCTCTGACTTCTGGCTTTTTCTTCTCACTCCACAAAGGCCAACGCGATATTTTGTGCATTTAGGCAGTCCTTCAGGCTTACTGTGGCTCTGGCACCCCAATTTATAATCTATTACCAGCTGCCATCCCCCTTCTGAACTGCCACACAACAGCCACCTACAGGGAAAATTGATGCTTCCAAATTCACCCATGAATGCCAGGGTTTAATTTAGGCACAGCAAGCCAGTTCATAAGGAGTCCTCGGTGCTCATGTGTAAAAATATTCCAGTAGATTTGCAGCTTTTAGGGAGTGGCTTCAAAAGAGAAAAACATGGCAATTGATGGCCAAAAGGAGACTGCATGGGGGAGAAAATACACGGTCACTTGTAAGCTGCAATCTGCTGAAACCCAGAGGGTTCTTTTAAGTTTGTCTTTTCTCTGATCTCTGTTTGTTTATTCCAGCTGAACATGTTTTTGTCCGGAAGATATTTTGTGCCTCGAATAAAACATACAGCTTTGCACAAAGAACTCTATTTTAAACTGGTATCAACCATTTATGAAGTCATTGTGGAAACTGCAAAAATCGAAATGTGAAGATTTCAGCTTTTAAGGACAGGCTTTTCTCTTTGACTGGGGGAGGTCATTGTGTCTATCTCTTTTCGTTGTAAAACTTGCATATTGCCAATAAAAGAATTTGGAGCCTCTTTCTAGCAGATAGCAAAGATAGGACAGTTTTTACATCCCTGGACTTAAAGCTACATGTGACCTTGTTTCATGAACTGTTACTTGTAGGGAAAGAACTTGGGCTTAAATTAGAAGTATTTTTCTTTGTATGGGTCCTCTCTTTGCTTCATTTATTCTATTATAGTCAAACTGAATATCACTACAGAAACAGAACGACACTGTGCGCAACACTATAAACACAATAAGCTACACTTTCTGTGCTGAAGAAACAAGTAGACCAAATAGATGAGGTGACAAAGAGGAGGAGTAAAGAAAAACCAGCCCCTTTGTAAATGCTGGGAACCTGAAGTTAGGAGCTTGTTCAAGGTCACTCAGGAGCTCTGCACCAGAGATGAGATTTAACCAGGCTCTCTGAATCTGAGGCCAGCATTGCAATCACTAAAATATCTTTTCATCCAGAAGTTTGCAGTCACTTGACATTTGTGTTAACGTCTGACACTTGACTTCAGTGTTTCAGCTTTGATAAGGCCATACTGACTTCACTTAAGATGAAAAGAGTTTAAAAAGGAGAGAGAAAAAAAAAAAAAAAAAACCAACAAACCACCAGGGGACTATTTGTTGTTGAAGGCTTCTCTGTGGTCTGTGAAAAGAGCTCTGCCAACTCACTTTCACTGAATTTGTACTGGAAATGATCTGAGTAAAGCCTTATTATGAGTATAGAGCCTCAATTGATTAGTATGATTGTCAGCTGCTTGCATTGCTAGTTGAGACAAGGAAGGCATCTTGTTTTATCTGCATGAATAGCTTAGGGAAATATTTACCAATAAAAATCTAGGTTTATTTGTTTATGGTAGAAATCAAATGGCCTTATGCCAATATCTGGCATGTGATAATTCTGGAGAAACAGACTGCAGAGCATTGGACTTTGCAGATGTAAAGAGAAAGTAACAGATCAAGGTGGGCTTATCTAACCTGAAGGTGTGGGCTGCTATTATTACTATTATTACCACCAGTAGGGTCTGAGCATTTTCAGGTAATCTGGGGATTGGCTTCCATGGGATAAGTCATCACAGTTTTTAGAGGGGCTAGACGGGCACTGTCTTTTCATTACATGAATGTCTTTTTCATGTAGTGCCCAGTCCTTTAGGGGTGGGGGGAAAAGCAGAAATAAGGTTGCGCTTACAAGGCATACAGCTTGTGCAGAGGTATCACTGCTGGGTAAAGTTACTGGAAGAGGCCACCTTGTGGAAGCCAGTAACACAACTGCAAGTTTCTGGAAACCACAGGCTCACAAGGAGACGAATTTTTTGGTTTGGGGACTGATAATTAGCTATTTCTAACTACAAGGGGGGAAAATAGCCCCTTTCTTGAGACTTCTGTCAGTGCAGCTTCATGGACTGGCATACAGAATGCTTAAATTGTAGCATTTAACCTAATGGAGGCAAACAGCTTTGCAATTTCAGTATTTTCAAGAATATCTCCTTCTCTCTTTCTCTCCCTTCCCTTTTCTTGTATCCAACTGCCAGCTCCCCAATAACTACTGGGAATCTGTTCATTTATAATAGGTTTAAGAGAGGCAGCTTGTCATAATATCAATGATGACTCTCTAGGTCTCTAATTTATTACTTGTTTTTCTAATAGTGCTTGCCTCTGCTTCTGCTCTTTTCAAATGCTCTCATTGCTGCTAATTATTTGATGTATATTCAGAAAATTATTATTATTATTATTTTTAACTCAAAGTTATATTATTAGTTATATACTCAAAGTTACTTCCCTGTTTTTTATAGAAGGATGGAAAAAGGTCAGGACAAGCATCTATAAGCAAAGAATAGCTGATATGTACAAAAAAACAACATTAAAAAGGAAGTCAATAGCAGGTCCTGTGAACAGATGGCTCCTGCCAAGGTACATATGTACCAAATTTAGCGTCAAAGCCACAATGTGGGGGCAGGATACGGGGTACACTGACAATCTGGGATGTAGAATACTCCCATGTGTTTCAGGGGGGGATATGCTTCGTGTACTTCTTGTTTTTCCATGGAATTTTCCTTTTGTTATCATTTTGACACATCATGTGTGTGAGTGTGGCTTGTGGTCAGGGTTTGTCTTGAATAGGCCAAAGCCACAGAATGCAAATGATTTATAGGAAAACATTTTAACAGGTGGGTTAAAGAATGAATTGCAGTGTTTGTGTTTGTTTTCTTTGTTAAAGTAGAAATGTAAAACACCCATAAGCCTACAATGGGATTAGTGCCAGACTGTTGTCAGAATCTAAAAAAATAGGAACACATGGCACAAAACATATTAGTAATGTTGGTGTATGTTTTCCACCTGAAAATAAAGATTTAAAAAAGAAGTCTTGTTAAAAGAATATAATCCCATACAAAACAGTTAAAAATGTATTAATGTATTTAAAGTCATCAAATAGAATAGAAGAGAGGGACCTGGGTTTTACTTAAGAGAAAAAATGTCAAATGAACTCTAAGCTTGGTGATTTTTCCATTTAGGGAGACAGAGACAAGTTGTTTTTAAAGTACCTACATGAGGGTTGAGTAGTAATATGACACTTATTAAATTGAAGGTGTGACAACCTGTCTCCTGAGTGATTCCTCGCAGTAACCCCTGTTGGGATCCTAGGGGGAACATCAAGTCTTTCTCCTGCCTTACAGGGCAGCAATGTATTACAGCAGAACCTGGAAAAACGGACCAATAATGTGATAGAGCCTCCAAAAAAAGAGAAATCAAATAAAAGATATGTTCAGTCAAGGAATCAGATGGCTAATGGCAAATGATGCCTCATCACTGTGTAGAGAGGACCAAGAGTTGTCAGTTTGAAAATGTCCTATGTTAACATAGCTTGTAAATCAGTGTTCTTGTTGAAAGGAGTGGTGGGTAAGCTAGTGTTAATGTCAGATTTATGTTAGCATACACTGAGGAAATCAATACAAAGTAACACTGTTTGCATAAGGTAAACAGATTTCTGGCGTGCTTGCTGCTTTTGATTATCCAAAATCCTGTACACGGAGCTGTGAGTTTGCACTGCATTGTACAAACCAGAGGGTAGTTCTCCTGTGTGGAGAAACCAACACATTTCAATAAAGCATCAGAAAGAGCTTAGAGCCAATTTTCCCTGTTGCTTGGTGCAGAGATAGGGCCTGCCCTTTACAACAGCTTGTTTCTTTGTTTTTAATCTTATTCGTTTGCACCTTAACTTGTTCCTGGGGCAATCTCTTTAACTCTGCCAGGAAAGTGTAAACTGAATTCTTTGTATGGAGGAGGGAGTGTGTGGGAAATCTAAGACACAAGCAAAATAAAGGACTTACAAGAACATGTTCTCAAGGAAAAAGGTGCATGTAAGGATGCATATAATGTTCCTTTCTTGGCTGTGCAGTTAGATCTGAAAGGCCATATGCAAATCTAGTCAAAAATAATATTTGATCCCAGCTGGACTGATTTTAAATGCTTTTTGAAATCCTAATCTGTTCTCTCATCAGTGGCTGAAATTTTCATCAGCTGCAAGCTACAGCATATTTAATCAAAATTTGGAAGAATTTGCATCTCTGCAGTTCTGATTTTTCCTTCCCATACTGTAGTACTACCTGTTTTATACCTTTAATATCCAGTTGTTGGTTCAGTGTAACTTATTCCTAGGAGAGCTGTTAGTGTGCTTGGTCTCTCACCCTTTAATGAAATATGGATTGTTTACAGCTAATGAAGCTCACAGCAGCCCATTTTAATTTGAGGCTAATTTTCCTGTGCCCAACAAAACCTATAAACCATAAAGAGCATAAGTGGGGCCTGACTGAAGGCCTGAGGTTGTTCAGTCCTCAATTCCCTCTCCTGCCCTCATGCTGCTAGAAGTTATTTCTTTTCATAATGAACTGAGGATGTGACATTCCCAGCAGGGTGGGGCCATGGGGAAGCAAAGAGGTTTTGCCAGCCTTCGGCTGCTGCTGCACCAGGTGTGATGGTCTGGGGCTTTGGGCTCTGAGCAATGTCTTTGTACCCCAGAGGCAGGACACGCCAAGCTTCATATACCAGTTCTCATTTTCCAAGAGTGCAAGCTTATTTTCTCACATCCTCAGGTGTGGAGCTGTCTCTAGTTTGGGAACTGCTATGTTGCATCCGATCGTTTTTACCTGTTTGGGACCAGTTTCATTAAAGCAAAACCTTTCTCAAGGAGAAAACCACAGGACCCCCTTCACCAAAGAGGTTAGTTATTCCCTTTAGAAGGATCCATCTTCCAGATCCCAAAGGTGCATAATGATTTTTTGTGGCAGAAAACTTCTACACAGATTCCTTTTTAGGTAAGAAAAGTAAAGGAAAAAAGAAAATGTTGTTCTTTGCTACAACTTCACTCCAGACACAACAGCATCTGTAACATTTATTTCTAGACCATGTGATATTTGGTTTCTGCACCACAGGATGGAAGACTGTTTTTCTCACTGCTTCTCCCAAGCCCATCAGTATTAATAATCCAAATAATAAATCTAAAAAGGACTCCTCAACTCCCTCCCTTACAGGAATAGCCTGCGTGTGTTGTGTTTTGGTTATATAATATTTCTGCTTTGTTTAATTCAGAAGCATTTATTTTTCCTTTCATCATTCATTTTACTGCATTAAGTTAGTGGTTCTGTGGGGATTCAGTTGATTAATGACTAATTTCCATCCTATGCATGCTCAAGAGGAACCTGCTTACAGTACTTCCCTCCATAATAATGTAATCTTAAAAGAGGGGGGAGATTAGGGGAGCAAAACTTTCATGTGAAAACGAAAACCTGGTAGAAGTACAATGGAAAAATGGGACATGGGGAAAATATTTGTATTTCAGTAGTTTCCTGGGTGTGTGAGTATTTCTTCTGAACTGGATGCCTGTATTCATGCATCCCCTTTTGGCTGTCCCAGCAGCTGAAGATGTTTCTGTCACCAACCAGTTGGTGTCATGACCCACTTGAAGGTTAAGCCTCTACTGGCTAAACTGGCTGTCTGCATTCCTGCCAATTTTTTCAGTTTGCTTTTTAGAGAGCTAGAAAACAATTGGTAAACACAGAATCATGATCTTTACTCCCCTGAGAGGGAATAGAATCATTGCTCCAGGTCATGCTATAGATTGGTGGCAGAGTCAAGAACTGGTCCCAAACCTGGTATTCTGCTTAGTTCTTCATATTCACACTTGTGGTACATGCATTCCGCTCTGGGTCTGAGCTTCTCCAAAACAGCCTATAAATACTCCCTGAACTGCTAAATGTATCCTCTGAAGACTTCCAAAACTCCACCCAATGCTTGGAAATGTGCAACACTTCCAAGTGCCTCTGTCTTTTCAGGAAGGAAGATGTGGCCTTTGTAAATGAAGTGAACCTGACAGTTTGCAGTAAAATTTGGTCAGGCCCTGGTAATGACTGATCTGTGAGGAGAGCCAAGCCTTCTTTTCCAGGATCACCACATTTCTTTTACTTGCAATAATTTAAACATTTTTATGATGTTAGTGTACCCTTAATAATGATAAAGAATTAAAAAAAATACTGCAGGAATTTTGGCAACTGTCTTTTTTCAAGGAATTAACCATTTGAATTAGTATGTCAGCAAGTGAATTGAAATGCAGGCAGATATGCAGACACCATATCTGAATTTTGTTGTTCCACATGTCACAAGAGCCATAGGCATCTGGCAGTGGACACCAACAAACTGACCTTCTTTGATTACTTCCTTATGCCTCCTCTGAAGATGCCAAAATCTTTTACTAGGTATTTCAATGCAATCGTAGATTCTTCCCCCCCCTCCCCCCCTTATTGGAAATGAACCAGAGGCAGAATTCCGTTGCTAAATCAATTAGAAAGAAAACTACAGGTGCTCTTGTAATGCTGCTTGCAGGAAGACAGATTTCCTGATAAATCAGTTCCTCTGACATGCTGTTAATGAGAAATTAAGAACCACGTTATACTCTGTGCCTGGGCCTGACTGACTTAAATTTATTTTCTTTCCTCTTTGAGTACAAAATATATTGGGGGGAAAAAAAAGGTATAGTAATTCCTAGCACAAAGTAGAATTTTCTTTCCAATATGCACATTTATGTATTGGTCTACACATAGATTGTTAATATGCTGATAGGACTTTCTTTTGCCAACTTCAAGGATGTACAAAAAGATGTTCTCTAATTACTAGCAACTAAAGCATCTTGTCAAAATGTTCTGAAGTAAACTTGTGAAGTAAGATGTCAGAAATGAGTATGTAGCATCTTACCAACAAATGAGAAGAGAGAAGAACTGCAACATAAGGTTAATCCCCAAATATAGCATACCTGTTTCGGACCACCATCTTCTTCTATTATAGACTTTGACCATGTGTCTGTGAGTTGCTTTGCAAATGAAGTTTTAGTTAACTGTGTTGGATGGATTGATATCTGAGTGTATAGTTTGTGATCCTGCAAAGTACGAAATACCTTATAAGAGTTATGGAGTATCCAGTGATGGCTGTGATTGGAAGTGACTATGTTAAAATGCTGTAGCTTTCTGCTCATGAATGTAAAATACACATTTTAGAATCAAAATGGTTCTACCGTGCTGTTATTGGACCACATCAAGTGGAAAACAGTCTCAGCTTCCAAAACAAAAAGTCATGCTCTTGCCTTTCCTGTTTTACTGGGAAGTTACCATCCATACCAGGGCTAGAAAAGGAAAAGCAGGGTACCTCAGCTGTCGAAGTTCACAGTCACAGTGCAAACCTGCCTTCCCCAGCCCTTAGACATAAAACGCAGGCCTGAAGTTTAGCAGATGAGAACTCAATGCCCATTCCCTTTTGTTGTGCGTTGTCCATGGAGGGTAACCTCCATGTCCATGATGATGTTTGCAGCTGGAGCTGATAAGGTATTAAACTACACCAGCAAAAATTTCTTGTTTCTATCAGTGTCTCAGGGACTTTTGTTATGATTTTATTTTTTTCTGGTTATGTTTGTTTGTTTTGAGGGGTTTTTTGTGTTGATTTTTTTTTTTTTTTTCCCCCCCTACTGACAAGGGCAGTGAGCAGGTTGGGCTGACCCTACTTAGCTAGAATCTCCCTCAGCAGAAGGTGGACTCCGCACTGGGCTAACTCATGATACTTATATGTCATAATTTTATGATAGCTGCTGAAACTTGTTAGTTGTTCCTAGGCAGACTGGTCTCACAAGATCGTTTTTCTTCTACAGATAATTACTTTTCCCCATGAGATTTCACAAAAGCAGTGCAAATGCAAACACACAAGCACAGACATATTCTATTTTTAAAAAAATCCTCTATTGGCTGTTTCATTAGGATGTGCATAGATCATCTGCATGTCTCCAGTGATACATTCTGGCTTTGTGTTCGAAGTCTATTGATCTCATGTTTTACTAGATGAATTGCTTGTTGTCAGCCCTTCCTTTTTTTGGTATGTCTCTTTGAAAAGATATTTTTTGTGTTTGACACAGAGTGGAACTGGAATATTTTTCAATGCAGTAGGTGTCAAAGGCATGGTCCCTAACACAGCAGGGTCGGTCAGCATTTAAAGGTCTTCATGTTTTGCTAATGTAGATTGTAAGAGCTCTGCTGAAGCCAACAGAACTAAATCAGTTTGTATCAGATGGGGATGTGGTCAATATATTTAAGGATGGAGTGGATGATTTTAAAAAGTAAGCTAGCTTTGTTTTTTTCTGGTGACTATTTCAGTTGGTCATACCTCATGTAGTTGATACTATATTCATGGTGGACTAAGCCATGCTCCATTACTGTTCAGATTTACATGGACCTGGCTTCATGGGAATGCCAAGCTTATGAATATTAAGCATTCTTTTGTTTCTGTTTCTGAGGTGAAATTTAGGAGCTGAATTGCTAGATGAACAGGTTAACTTTTAAATAAGTGGCTAACCACGGCCTGCCAACACAAAGAAACTGACCAGTCAGCACAAGTTGGACCCTACCAGAAATTGTGTTCTTTGCTTCATGATTAATTTATATAAGTTCAAGATAATCTGTCTAACCTTTACTAATTAGTTACAAGGCAAAATTACAGACAAGTACAACTCTACGTCTGCATAAATTGCTGTAAGCCACTATTGCTCATCTGTGAGCAGTGGTTTGTGCACTGCTAAGATAATTCTTGATGTGTCCTCGGTGGCTTGAGAGAGGATGCAAAGTTTTCTCTCCATAAAGAAGTGCTATAAAAACGGGAAACAAAAATAAATCAAGAGAAATCATTCTGTGATGATATTTTCACTTGAATGGATGTGTTAACAAAAGCGCTGTGAACAAATGTCTAGACCAGCCGTTCTCGCCACTGGATGTATGAGTTGCTAAGATCAGTCTTTTTTGCTCAGACACCTGAGGTGGTATCGTATCATTCCTGTCTAGTTCATAATGGCTGTTTTATCTTCTGCCACTCTCCCTGTACCCCTGAATATGTGTAATTTGCAGTATTTGCTTGGCTATTACTTCACTGAGCTCACTAGTGAAATCTCCACTGATGTCAATGGTATTAAGTAAACCCCTAAATAATTCCCTATTTTACAATAAACCACCCAAGCCCTATTCTGAAGGGCTGCTTGAAGAAGGTATTGCCTAGCACCAAACCAGTAAGGTACTACCAGTCCTCATTTACACAGCTAAAAGCCTTTTGGCTCTTGATTGTTATGAAGTGTCTACTTACCACGTTCACATACACCCAGTGATGGTAAACATTCAGTGTTTTGCAGGAAAACCTGCTTCCTTTTCCACCATGGGGCAGGTTAGATGGTAATCTCCTGTATCTTATCAGCTGGCATACATCCTCCCTCACCAATGAACAACTATGTATTATAGCAAAGCAATGCTTACAATAAAGTAATTTGCTTGCAAGCCATTGAAAATGGTGCATGGTCACAAAAAGCACAGTGTTATACAAAGCAAAACACCAGAGAAAAAAAAATCTTATCAAAGAAAAGGCAAAGCAAAGAAATGGAGAATGTGTGTTAAAGACAAATCTTATGTCACAACCTTAAAAAACTCCAGCTGGGATTCTGCTTTTCAGAATAGCCCTTGGAAATTATTTCAAAGGTTAGCTGCATGTGAAAAAGGAACAAAATAAAATTTGATCACCCAGGGATTTGCAAACATGATTGTGGGAGCCACCAGAAGGCCCTGTACAGATGACCTGAAGGGAGGAAGAAATAGTTCATCTTTCCATCCAAGCAATCGGGATTGAATGTTCTGTAAACATTTGAATATCAAAGGGGGCCTTTTAAAACCAAAGCCCTACTTCACAGAAGCCAATTTTATGAACACACACCAGAAAAAACAAATTACAGGGTTGGAATACATTACTTGGTCAGATCACACTATTTTGAGGCCTGTCATTTTCCAAAGACTTTTCTGTGCAGGTCAAGGAGCAAGCGTCTGATCTGAAGTTCATGGTATGATTAGTAGGGCAAGAGAAAGAAGCTTAGGTTCAGGAAAGACCTGGATTAATGTGTAACATTTGAGAATGCACCTGGAGCCAACTGCTGCTAGAAAAACAGTAGGCACTTGGCATGCAGTAATCCTTTCAGGCAGTTTAATGAAGCTTTGTCACACAGATAGTCCCTTCTGTCTTATAATTTCTTATTACTTCATGTCCTTGCTGAATTGCTTATTGCCGATGAAACACAACTATTACAATAATGGACACTGGTTGCCCAGAAAAGTTGTGGATGCCCCATCCCTGAAGGTGTTCAAGCCTGGGTTGGAAGGCACTTTGAGTAGCCTCTTCTAGTGGAAGGTGTCACTGCCCATGGCAGGGGGGTTGGAACTAGATGATCTTTAAGGTTGCTTCTAACTGAAACCATTTATGATTCTATAATACCTAAAAACTTCATTGAGATCTAGGCTTGGGTCAGATCCTTGCATCCTTTCAGGTGGAAAAAGATACAGAGAAGCCTTAAAAAGCTGTTTTATGGATAGGCACCTTGACTGCTACAGATCCAGTTTGGTGAAGGGGGGTATTATATTCTCATCAGTTCTGCACCCCGTAGTTCTATGCACGAACTTCCACTTACCTCCCATAAATTAAATGCAAAAGCATGAGGAAAAGACAGACCTTACTAATTTCACCTTTTTTCTTTTTCCTCTTTCTGGAATTCCTTTCAAAGTAGTAGAACTGTTTTCAGTCACTTGGAGCTTCACTTTGTAGAAGTGAACATCCATTTTTGAGCAAGCAGTGAAACATTGATGCCTATGCCTACCCCGTGCAAGGTTTCTGCACATCTTACTGGCAGGAACAAGCAAAACTTTTATTTTTTATTTATTTTTAATGTCAAAAGTATAAATGGGGTCACCAAAGGGTCAGAAAAATTCATGTCTCTTGATAGTAGCTTGGTCATTACTTCCAACTCCAGATGTCTCTGTACCACTAATTACAATAAATCAGGAAACTGTACTGAGGAAAAAATTTCTCTCAGTATGTCCTCATTAATATACTCCTTAGTCAGCTGTAGACCCTTGCTGGAGCTGGGAGGCTAAACTCTATGGGCTCAGCTCCACCCCAGTGCAATGTTTATGTCCACCTTACATGTAAAACCTTTGCAAGAAATAATGTGGTTTTGATATAGAGAGCCTGACACAGGCAGGAACAATGTCAGTAAGCAGGAAATACAGAAGCAGAATCACAAGTTTGATGGGAGATAAAGATGAAAAAGAATTATGTTGGTATAGATCCACTGACGGCAATGAAAATGTGCTGATTTACACCAACTGTAGTCTTTACTAAGGTAACGGTATAAAAGTATTACTGGGAATATAACAAATGCTTCTTTCTAGGCCCAATGGATTACAGCCAGCAATGGCTGAGAGTTGTATGTGCTTACACCATGGTCTAATTTGGCACAATGGCTATAAGCATGATATGGTTTAGCAAATGATTTATGTTGGTTTTGTAGGCAGCTGACAGCAGAGATCTCCCAATAAAACCATATCAGTGGTGTATAGGAAGAGAAGTGAGTGGCATCTCAGATGGCATGACCACCTGAATCTGTACAAGTAGTCTCAGTCTACCTGCATGAGCAAAGGACACAGCAGAAATTAATGTCTGGAGCCGCAAAGATCTTCAGATCAAGGGTGGGCATCTTTTGTCTTGTGATGATCTGTTCCACCATGAAGGGTGTTGGAAGGGATAAGTCTCCAAGGCTCATCAGGTGGAGGATGTTGTCCCTCCCCAGGACACTGATTTTGGCAGAGGCATCAGTGTGTTTCCAGTCTGGCTCCTCTTTTCCTGTAACTGTAATGGGTTTGTCCTCACATTAGCAGGTTGAGAAGAGAAGGTGGGGAAAAAACACTGCTCTAAGAAAAACTGGTGCAAACGGGCATTGCTATGGTTTCCCTTGGGATGTTGGTAATGGGCCAACAGAGCTGAGCTATTTGGTCATACCATCTAACCTGACATCATGTAAGTGTGTAATAAGCTGGGTAAATCCAGAGAAGCAACTCTGGCCCAGCAGAAAGTAATGAAAATGGAGTGTGCCAGAGATATTGTGAACGGGCGAGCAAACTGTGCATCTCTGAAAAATAGTGAGTATGCACAAAATAACAGTAGTTCACTTGTCTGAAAAAGGATGTGGTAAAGATTACCCAAGTGGCATGCCTTATGACCTTTCTCTTCTACACAGAATTGGTTCTGTTTGCAAGCAACAGCATTGACTTGGAAAACGGGCTGCTTTTCATATTTTAAATTAATCAAATATGAAAATATTTTTAAAGACAATTATTCAGAAAGAATCATATTTCAAAGTTATTGAAGCTTTCAAATTATACGATTTTTAAAAAGAAAAACATCTGGCATGTGGCCTTGGACAGACACAGGACTATGCTTCAGGTGAACTGTGTGTTCCTTGATTAGTAACTCTCACAGTGTTGTTTTGCCTTTGGGTGTAGCAACCAGGGCAAGACTGATGGTTGAACTGGCCCTCAGAAGTACAGCGAGGACAAAAATGTGATCTGGAGCACTGAAGCTGGAGTGTGTGCTCGTATGAGTTGGGCACATAGGGAATTGAAGGCAATTTCCTTTACAGGCAAAGCATATGTATAGTGATAGGTATATAGATATAACATTAATCCAAAAAGGTGGGGAAGAATACATGTTGAGAATTTTTCCAGTCATTAAAGCATGCTCTGGAACAGATAGTAGTGTTGCAATTGGCACGCTGTGAACTTCCTATGTTTTATCACTGAAATGATTTGAGATCACCCATCTGCTTCTGTTCTACAAGCTGGCTGCTCCTTGTGAAAGAAATTGCTTTGTGCGTGCCATCAGGACATACGTCTCTCTTCTGCATGTGGAGTTTGTCTAAACGTCCCAACAGTAATGTTTGCTAAAGACTTTCTCATATATGATTCTGTTCTCCCCATCTGCTGTATAAAACCTGACCTTTTCCATGCCAAACGTTGTCTTGCTTAGACAATTGTTAAAGCTTTCGAGGGGACAAAGGGGGAGGAAGTCTAACTGTTATTATATGTAAAGAGGAAAAAAGTGTTGTGTGTTTTGGTCTTTTTTATCCTAACAATGAGAAACCAATAGTGTCCTCACCATGCCAGCGTCTTCTGTATAAACTCACTTTCTTGTAATTCTGCTGGATGACAGCACTATGTCATTCCAGTCTCTGTTTTTAGGGAGAAAAATACTAAAACCTAGCCAAGCTATAATGAACAAGCACTGTTTGTACATTGTTTATTTCATAAAAAGTTGGCTACAAATCCTCAAAAGATTGCATGTACAAGATGTTCAGTGCTGACAAGGTGTGCAGACGTTGAGCAGGACTTCTGTCATGCAATGAACCTGGAGAGCTTGGCCTTTCTAGCTGTTGAAAATGATGTCAGTTGGTACTGAAGCAACAAGCAACAAAGGGCAGGTAAAATTTATAGGGCAGATCAGAGGTGTTAGGTCCCCAGGACTGACTGTTATATCACTTGGCAGGGCTGCATGCACACCTGATAAAGGAAGTAGGTGAAAGCAATGAGCCTAGTGGTCGTTTCTCCTAAGATTTCTTGCTCTTCTGGTTACCCAGAGGTAGGTCAAAACCAAAATGCAAATGAGAAGTCACAAATGCAAGGGCAGTTACAAAGCATCTAAGGAATTAGCAGGCCAAACATGTTTTGGTGGATACAGTTTTAATCAATTTTCTCATGTGAGGGATTATTTTGTCACTGTGGGTGTGAGACAAATTGTGTGAATAAAAGATGACAAGAAGGGGAAGGGAGGAGGGAGAATCATGCAATAAGAGGAATTACTTCCTGAAAAGAAGCTTCCAAATCTCTTTTTAATCTCAGGCTCTCCCCTGTGTCCTCTGCTACTGCAACACCTCCCTTCCTCTGCCTCCTTTCCCTTCTCACTGATCTACTGTGCTGAGAAGATGAACAAGTTCAGAAGAAAGGCCAGGACTCTGCAGACCCAGCTAACCTCTTTAGCAGTACTCATGTTAATTACCTTAACATTCCTGATATCACTACAGCAGATGTTCCTGTAACATTTGGTGAGGAAGCCTCCAGCTGAGAGGGAAAAAAAATACCATTCTTCCACGTTTCTGATTAAAAATGGGAACTGAAGCAAGGACTGCCCTGTCTGTGCAGTCATGCTTGGTTTGGGTGACTATCGACTGAGGGCTTCTGGTTCCAAATAGGGACCTCAGGGTGTTTTTAGGGTTCTGTGCAAATGTTATTGTGTGAATGGGTGTCTGTCAGCAGTCTGTGTAACGCAAGTCAAAAACTAGAGAATATCATAGAGGTTGAGACTGAAGGTGTGGGCATTTTACTGTGTGTGCAGCTGTGTGTCCCTTAAGGGTGTGGAAAGAGGTTATGTTCCTTGGTACAAAGTTTTAAGTTAGTGGGGCTCGACTGTAACTGGTGTCTAAATAAACAGTTTCACTGAACCTAGAACCAATGGCCTTGCCATAGGACTAGCCCTACCAGGTCACTTTGGAACCTGGTATGGGGTTCCCTGTGTGATGCTGCAACCCAGATGATGAAGCAAAGTTGAAGTAAAACAAGATGAGCAAGTCTGCCTAAAATGCAGATGATCAGGAGACAGCAATAAGCTGGAAAAATATATATAATCCTGAGTCCTTGTTTTATTCTTTTAAAGAAGAATAATTCCCCCACACCCTTTTTTTTTTTTTTTTTTTTTAATACACCACAAGCGTAACTGGCTAAGGTTGATTTTGTGTTTGCACTTGTTCATTCTAATTTGGTTGTTATTCTACTCTGTTTGCTTCAGCAACTTCAACTTCATTTAAATTTTATCTGATTTACAACTCAAGATTTTCTTGAAATCAGTGATATTTGGAAATCTGTGGTATCTTTACAGATCTGAGCCCAATTAATTTTTCCAGAGTGACAGGGAGGGTTTGGGTTATATCAGGGAACTGAATGCAAGTCTTCTCAGTCTTAAAAGATACCCTAACTTCCATATCCCACAAAGAAACCAACATAGCAATCAGGCTGAAAAAAGAAAGTCTCTTCATGATGCTTCATCTAACTTGTCAGCTTTTTTTCTTTCTTCCTTTACCTTATCTTCTTGTACCAGCAAGGACTAGATTCTTTTTACATCAGCAGTGTCCTACAAATGTCTTCCCATCTAAAGCCATCACTGTTCTTATTAAGACAGAGGTTTTAATTTCTATTTGCTGGTAGGGATGAGCATTGCCTGATGCTTGTTTTTCTGCTGTATTTCAATCTTATCAAACTTATTTATATTCATTCTCCTTCCCACTTAATCAAACTTCTGTTCTACTTTGCTAATGGTGTGTTTACTAGTTGTAAAGACTTTAAAAATAAAATAAAAAACCAACTTCAAAAAAAAGAGGGAGAGTGAGAAAGAGGCAACGAGTTGATAATATTCCTCAATTATCTCAGACTCAGTTTCACCACCAAGTGTAATGCAGAGTGCAAATACCCTTCGCTTTGATTTGTGATATAGCGACTCTTGGAAGTGCTTGGTGGGAGAGGTACTGTGCATACGTTTAATTAAGGCCCTAAATTGCAGACACTCTCAACAAACAAGGCAGAGTCAGGAGGCAAATGAGTGTCTAAAGATGTGAATAAAACCAGATGGTGCCATGCACCAGGTCAGTAGTCAAGAAAGACTACAATGAAGCCTGCTAACTACCCAACCAGCTAACTGGCAGTTGATAGTTGGCCCTGTCTTGCCTGAGTTGCATGACCATGACGGTCGCCATCCTCAGCCTCGTTTACAAAACCCATCATGGAACAAACTGGAATTAAATAAGTACCATAACTCTCGTCCCATATCTCCTGCACTCGAAGAGAAAAGTATGCTTATACAAGAGCAGTTTTTACTGTTCTTACACTTTCCCACTCTCAGCTAAAGATATTAATGTTATTCTCACAGTATTTATTTATAAAGAAAATTTATTCTGGTTGGGGGGTGACATTTATGCTGATTTTACCACAGCCTTTTCGCTGCCTGTGTCTTTTATTATAGCTGTATTTCTCTCATTGCCTGCTGTTCATCCCCTCTTAGAAGTAAAATATTTTACCAAGCTGACCATCTGATGAAACATTTTTTCTGCTAGGTTCAGAATATATTTACGAAGTAACATTGGAGGAGTGAAGGCATGTAACAACTTCAGACAGTGTGTCACAGTATAAGGGTGATAGAGGTTTATGGGAGACACAAGAGAAAAGAGGGAATCACTTCCCTGGGGTGATTAAGCAGATTTTATTTACAGCACAAACTGGACACATGCAAATTGTGTATCCATTAAACACAACACTGCTTTAGATTTCAGGCAGCTGGAGATGAATGCTTTGGTATTAATTTTCACCTATCATATAAATGTTAGATCACATTAAGGTTTAGGATATATCAAGTATTCTAAGTTTAAAAAAATAAAGGCATAAAAAGCATGTTCCAATTAACCCTAGAGAAACCATTGCAAGTACAATAAAATGAAAATGCAAAGTCATATTTCCAAGGCAAATAAACCACTTAAGAGAAGGTAGCGCAAAGCTGAACCATACAAGCTTTTTAAACTCTGCCAACTAATTTTTCTTCATAGCTCTTTCACACCATAACAGGAATTGGTGAGAACTGGGAGAAGTTACATTCTTTGCCTGTGCCTTGCTTCTCCCTTCATCCTCAGTCTTGCTTCCCAGGAAAGTCATCTGTGCTCCCCACTGCTGCTACTCTGTGCAGGAGAAGGGGAACAATTGGGGTTCCCCTTGCTAAGCGATGTGTGCAGTGCAGCCTTGGAAGGACGAAAGCGTGCCAAAAGGTCTGACAGATGTCCCAGGAGAGGCCAAGAGGCTGAGAAAAATCCTGGATCTGGCACAGAAACTGCTAATTAAAGTAAGTGGGACAAATGAATAAAAGTGGAAAAATTAATAAAAGCTGGTGTAGACAGGACCCAGGGATCAGTGAACAGCCACACTGACGTTTGCTCTCCCAGTCATATTGCAAAACTGCTTTTTGCCTAGTTCAAACTAAATACAGAAAACCCAGCATATGATTGTCACTTTAGAGTGAATTTTCTTGCCTCATGGCAGACTAGGGACTAACAAAACCATCCCGTTGTCATCACCCCGAGATGCTGCTCTCCATAAGGTTCAGGTCCTGTGAGTGACTGCAATGGGATATCTTTTAGTCAACACCATGTCCTTTGCAGATATTCCCCCTTACAATCTTCCCAGTCTGTTTCACAGGAACAAAAGAAATGCTAAAGTGTAGGAGATAAAAATCTCACCAGCTTTACAGGTTTCAGTTAAACACATCTATTAATGTTATCCTCATGTGCTTGTTTATAAACACAATTTATTATTTTCTGCAAGTCATTCATGCAGCTGCTGCTGCTGCTTTGAAAGTGCTTCCCTTGACTGCGTATTTTATTATCAGTATATTTCTTTAGCTACTTTCCATTTGTCCTACCTTAGAAATAAAATATTTCATGGAAATGTCCATCTGATAAAATATTCCCCTTTAGACATATATTTACTCAAAGATTATTTGAAAAGTAAATTTGTATAATATTTAAGGTAGAAAGTGGTGCCAGCAGCAATAAATTAGTGGCAGGCTAACCTGCAGGTTTGTAGGCATTCTCTTCCTGCAATAATATACAGTACGTCATTGTTAGTAGCAATATACATACTCCTATAGATCCCAATTTGAGAAAGACACGCACATGATTTGAGCAGAGTCAAGTGCTCCTGCATTTTGCATTCAGAGTTCATGAGCATCCCCAACCCCCCAGTAGAATTTCCCATCAACCCATGGGGTTTCCACCAAGGGCCAAAGGCAGTTAGCTGTCATTGCCTATGTTTCAGCTGCTGGTGAGTTATTCTTCCCTTTTGGCTGTATTACAAAGCCTGAAGCTTGCCTTTTTCCCCACTCACTGCTCAAGTATGAAAGACCTGACACACACCTGCCAGAGGAGTTGTTGGCAGTTCACTTTACACAGCTCTGCAGCACACAGATTCCTGATCTAATTCATTCAGCCGCTCAAGCTTCTTTCTGTAGCCCCAGCTACGGGTTCACCTAGTACAAGCTGGTGTAGCCACGTGCCTTAAGTGGTGAAAGTTCTGCTCCCTGAAACGCTGTAATGAGACTTCAGCGTGACTGAACTCAAAATTCATGAACACTCAAATGCTCTGAATTATGACATGAATTATACGGTACAGAATACAATGCAAGCAGTTACCTCATGATACATGAGCCCATTTCTACAAGCTCCTGCTTAATGCATTACATTTGCTGTCCAAGGAAGCCTGAAAACACAAGGGTATTGAGCGCAGAGAAGAGCCCCTGTCACTGTGCTGCTTGTTCTTAGCATTGCTGTTGTAGGTATTTTAGCAACTAGGGACAATATGTGTATTACAGCGTGAGGGACTCTTCTGTGTCTGACTCGAGTTTGCAAAAGGCCTAGCAAAAGGTAAGCTGTGTGTATTATTTTAGCCCCTTAGTTGACCTGTTACACAGTAAATAAAAGCTCGAGAATCTGGGGGAGAAAAATTCAGATGGATTTGAAGGCAAATAACTCCCGTGCACTGCTTTTTTCTAGAATATGTTATGCTGGAGGAACATGGAAGAAGGCTTTTCTCTTTTTACAGAAATCCTTTTTCTACAGTGATTCCCCCCTGTCTACACCCATGTAATCTGTGTTAGACTTTCCCAGATTATGCAACTAAGGAACAGAGAGGTTTTGCCTCTCAAAAAAGCCAGGTGCCCACCTGTTAGCTCTTTAAAGCTCTGTTGTCCTTACCAGAGACAGCAGGTGCCAGTCCCTTTACGTTTGGGAGCTGCCGCCTTTCATGGGCATTTCACTCGGTGTCCCATGGATCTTACCTCCTTTGCTCCTTGCTGTGGCTGACCAGCGGGTTTTCTCTCTCTGCATACAATCAAGGAATTGTGTGATGTCGCTCCTGAGCAAGAGTTAATGGGGCTGAGGGACAGGGAATTTAAATATCATATTTGTGTAGTACCATTCAGTGTGGATGTGGTAGCTCAAGTCTGCATTAGCTCAGAGAACCTGCTTTCCCAAAGCACTTCTCTGTTCTCCATAGTAACCTCAATGGATGCTTTTAATGATACTAGAATGCTTAACATTATATCTGTTGTTTTTTTTTCTCTACACTGGTTATGCCAACTCTTCTCTCGTACAATCTCAGCGAATGAAGAGCTAGTGGGTTAGATCTGCACGCCAGAGGAGCTTTCTTCCCAGGGGTATGCCCTGTTCACCTATCTGTGCCCCTGTTAAATGTGTAATCCTCTGTTTCTGACAAATTAATCTTTTCCATACAGAAGCACCAACTGTGACATTACAAGCAGAGGATTATGTGTGCATGCAATGAAGAGGTAGCAGAGGAAAGTGCACTTTAAATACTCCTTGAAGTTTCCGTTTCTTGTGTACCTTAGTAATAAAGATGTATGGAAGGGTGAAAAATGAGAATTTCTAAGATTAATGTAAGTTGGTACTTACAAGGTGCTGTTTGAAGGCTCCATAAAGTCTTGTTTTTGCTATTAGAAGCCATCAAGTAAATGAATATTGCTTCTTTGAAAATCTAGTCAGGAATGTCTCACTGAAACAGATTTTGAACTTTGAAAAAAGTTTTAGATAAAAAGCACATATGTGAGGCTAGAATGAGAATGTGGATGTAAATTTTATTGGTTTTTTTCAGTGCCTGTTTTCCAGTGGTCAGACAGACTGACCCAGACACTCGACCAGCTGGCAGGGCACCTATTTCCCTGTCACTGGATTCAGGTGGCATATGACCTCGTGTGGATGGAGTCATTGGTCAGATTCAGAGTACTTCACATTTTCACTCCTTTTCATCATTTTGACTACCAACTGTGCCTGTCAGCACACATCTAGCGTTAAACTCAGCTCAAGCGTGGCTCCCCATGGGGCTCAGGCCCTGGTTTGTGACTGAGGTGCGGGTGAGAAGCCTCATGTCCACTCTAGTTTGCTCTGTTGAAGGGAGCTTAAGCATGTCTCCAACCAGCGTTTCTTCTCCTCCTCATCTCCCCTGGGCTTTCTGAACACAGGAGGATTAGCAGGGTTTGCTGCAAGATGCACACAGCTTCTATTATGATTTTTGTAGTTCTCATTAATTTCTTGAAAGCCCTGTTTTGCCTTGCAGCCACTGGCAGCAGTTCATGGAGGGTGGAACCAGGAGTTCCCTGAAGTGAAACTTACTGTCTTAGAAAGAAGTTTTATAGCGCTGGAGTGTTCAGGCCACAAATATCTTTAGTTATTTCCTTTAAGTGTATTGAAGTTCTAATTGTGCACTTGATACTGTGGTACCCAGAGTTCAGACTGTAATGTGGAGCAGCATGATGCAGATATTACTAATTTTTCATCTTTGGCCTTTTCTTTCTAGCTCTTTTCTTAAAACCCAACTGAATTATCCCAGACCAGAAAAAAATCATTGATTTAGAACTCATGCAATTATATATATTGAGTTTTTTTTTTTTAAAAAAAGGCAAATTCTACTTCATATTATGGTAAAACCCCCATATCCTATTTTTTTCCCTATTGCCATGCTAATCAGCATTTGTCTTTTGTGCGGTAGGATGAAAGACTAAATATTGAGTAGACATAGGCAGCATCTAATTGGTAAAAATATTTTTTCTTGGATATAGCTGGGCATATGAAAGGGTAAGTCTGGGGATACTTAAACTGAGGCACAGAATTCCTGCTGGTGATCTGTACAGAACACAGTGCAGTGTTTATAATGACTGATATAGGCAGTGAGTTTAGTGGAAAGAGATTTGTGGTTCAAATGCCTGTTTGTGTTCTTTTCTAAAATTTTCTAAAACATCCATTATTCGAGTAGGCATATTTCTACAAAACTTCTGAAAAATTTTAAGGTGCATTTTAATTAATATCTGCTTTTGAAATGAAACCCTTTGTCTTCAAGCAGCGACCAAGAGAAAAAGAAAAAACAGAGATCATAAATATTTTTACAATGCTATGGTGTATTAATATATTCAAGTTTTTTCTAATAGAGATTTTGATTATTAAAAATACAAATTGTCTGATTAATTATAAATTATAATTTGATTTATAAGATGGTGTTACATATTAAATAATGCCAGATGGTGTCATGAGAGCATTAGCTCCCCATAATAGATTCTAGATGACAAGGGAATTAAAAGGGGATAGAGTCCGAGAACCAAATTAAACAAGCAGTGAAAACCCTGCCAGAATAAAAATAGTACCCAAAGCATTTCTTTCTCGCTCTTTATTTTACAGTTAAACATTAAAAAAGCACCCCAAAACCTACTTATTTTTTGTTATACTTTCAACATTTATGATTACAGCAGGACTCTGAAGGCAATACAGCATGGATTAAATTTTCAATAACTTCATGTGGCTTATAAGCTTTCTTCAGTATGTTTCCATCGGTTAGTAAAAATCTGTTCTTATGTACCACCATTTGAAAAATGTTTCTGGATGTTAGAGCAGCCAGGTTTGTTACTTGTACTACTCCTGGGTAAGACAGACTCCTTTCCCCACCTTAGCACTAGTGGCTGAGGTACATCATTGCCCTAAAGTGCAGTTTCTTTTCCTACACAGGATTAAATGAGGGGCTACATTGGCTTTACTTATAAATATGAGTTATGAGGACCAAAAGATATGTTTATACATGGAATGGTCCAAGTACTACTAAAATGAAACAACTTCCTCTTCCAAACATGTGAGTGGGAAAAAGGAATATAGTATGTAAATACATAGATTGAAATTCCAGTTACATAGACATTGTTAGCACTAAATTAAAGGGGGGTTAAAATAATTTTCAATGTTGATTTTTTTAATAGAAGTTTGCCTGTGTTAAACTCACGTGGGGAAGGGAATTCAGCTTCAGCAGTGACCAGAGTATCTCTTTTCTCCTGGCCCTCAGTTCTGATTTCATATCAGTTCAGTGTATTTAAATACCTACCACCACCTACGCTTTTCTTTGCCATGGTTATTTCCAATATGAGTTGCATCTTAAAGGAATATTCTAGAGTCAACTAAAACACGCATCTTATAATTGCAAGCTTTATTTTGAGTGGTATTAATTAAAAGGTTCCTTGGTCTTTGCCTGGTGATCTATTATCGTTGTGTGAGGAATGTGTGCTGATGTAGTAATATCCTCCAGAGCACCCTATTTGCAGCTGCCCCACAAAGTATATCTCCAACACTTCTAGTTTTAAGTTTGGTGTCCTTATTTGATGCCATTTGTTAAACATCTACAGAGGCTTTCCTTTTCCAACTTACTGCACATAGATTCTTCTGTACCAGGAATGCAGGGATGGTGTACAAGAGTGTCATGGTTTAACCCCAGCCAGCAACTAGGACCACGCAGCTGCTCACTTGCTCACTCCCCTCCCCCCCTTCTGTATAGGGTAGGGAGAAAAGAAAGGGGAAAAAAAAAAACCTCGTGGGCTGAGACAAAGACAGTTTAATAGAACAGTAACAGAAGAGGAAAATAATAATAATAATAATGGTGAAAGACTATACAAAATGAAGTGATACAACAGAAGTTCCTCGCCACCCGATGATAGGTTTACCAGCCTGTCCCAAGCAGTGATTGCAGATTCCTGCCCCATGGCCAACGCCCATTTATACACTGACCATGATGTCTATGGTATGGAATATTCCTTTGGTCAACCTGTCCTGTCTATTCTCCCTCTCAGCTTCTTTGGGAAGGTGAAAAAGTCCTCAACTAATGTAAACGTTACTTAGCAACAACTAAAACAATACATGTTGTCAACATTGTTCTTATACTAAATCCAAAAGACAGCAGCTACTAGAAAGAAAATTTACTCTATCCCAGCTGAAACTAGGACAAAGAGACTGAAAGCTTTGTAAAGTAATTGTTGTTATGATCTGCAATAAGCATCTGAGGAGCCTGAGAAAGTCTTTAGACGTAGCAAGTGTCGCTTTCTCTTGGGAGCCGGGCTTCTTTCTATTTGTAACACTTTTTTTTTGTGAAGAGAACAGTAAAATAGTATGGCTATCTATCTTGAACTCAACCTCATGTATTTTATTTTGAAGCGTCTCGTTCAAGACCACCATTTTTTTTTTTCTTATAATCTTGGTGTTCTTGTTTTGATATATCATCTTTCTATTGAACAATGACTGATGACTTCAGGCTCTGCCTAATATGCAATGTTTATAAATGAATCAGAAAAGCAACGTTGCACGTATTTGCATGACAAGATAATGTAATGAAGTTGAACCAATTTTATCTCTGAAATTCCCTATTTAAAGTGCACTGGTCTTCAATGTAAGATGATGTAAAAAGCGCTGAGCCTGGACTTTTTGTCTTAAACTTGGAATTTCCACTGTAGGTGATTCCAGTATTTCCATATTTATTTTGGTGCTGAATAAAATAAGAAGTTAGATTATCATACAATTTATGAAGAAAAGGAGGAAATTTAATTTAATTTAAATTTATTTTATTTTATTTTTAATATACTTTATTAAGCTGTCTGTTCCTGATAAGGTTAAGACATTTTATTTCAGTGTTTCATTTGGACTTTTATATTATGGTAGTTTTAAAGTAATAAGCAGTCCATTTAAAGATGAAATGAAGAATTTCAGTCACTAAGAAAATTCCAATAATTTCAGTACAAATATAAAAAAAAAATTATCCTCATTTCAGTTGCAATATTACACTTTTTCAGAATTATTTACTGATGAAATGATTTTTTTTAATTCATTTTTAAAAAGTATGTGTTTGCAAGTTCTCAAGTGGTGGTTTTCATTTAGTATGTAAAATTCATAGATCTTGCATATTGTTACGTAGGCTCTGTGTACTAAAGACAGTAGCAAGAATTGTCTGAATCTCATAAATTTCACACAACACAGTTTTTAGCACCTTTAAAAAATTTATTATACTTCACAAATTACTTATGATAGTGCTAAGATTCAAATAAAGACAAATAATTTAAATTTTGCCACGCTTAGAAGGTGTTTCCTGGAACTGTTTAACCTCAGATTCTGATCTTGTCAGGTTTAATAAGAATCTTATAAGATCTTATTTGATCTAATCTAGAGACACAAGTTGCTCTCAGGAGACCTCAGAAGCATGTGTGTATGTGCTTGTGTATCAATTTTAATACATATAACTCAGGTAATTGGTACTTTAAAGACATCCTCTCACCAAAAAGGCCTACGATGTTTCAACAGCAAACAATGATGGTGTCCATCATGTGATAGGAAGTTTAATCCAGAGTTTTCTTCCCTCATGAAACTTCATCTCTATAATTTCTTTGTGGACTGTTCTTTCCTTCTGATTCTCTGATGCTAATTTCATCAGGTGTAGTGTCTCTGTGACGTATTTTCAAATATTACATATTTAAAGGACTCTGAGTCAGCTGGATTAAAAAAAATATATAGGCAGGAAACTAAAACATGTTGGTGACCCATCATTTGATATTCTGATCCTGTCCTCTATTAGCAGACAAGTGCTCTGCCCAGTTGAAGCTGGACTGCTCCAGGCACAGTAGGAAATAGGTTAATATCTGCAGTACAGTTCAAAGGGACTTGATTCTTTGGTTTGCCTCCTCCTTGGTGCATGGTCCAATCTCTGGAGAAGAGGCAGTGCATATAGCATGCAAGACAAAATGACTGGAAAAGACCTCTGCTGGGTATATTGCCTGTGCGTTTCCAGTTGCTCTCTTAAGGTTATTGCAGAGGTAAGGGGTATGAAAGGGGATAGGAAGTATGGGAAGGATTCAATACAAAAGGGCACTGAAAAGGTTGGAGAAGTAAAGATAAAAAGACAAACTGTGGAAGAATGGTAGATTTCAGAAGGAAGGTTACCCAGTTGCTCATGTTTCTGTTTTCTTGTATCATATAATCAAGGAATAATTAAGCTCTCCAGACGCATATTAAAAAAGACTAAAGGAAATGTGTATCTTCTGCTTTGTTTTATTATATTAAGCGTTGTATAACAAACTTATGGTATACCATCCTGAAGGAAGGGAGGGAAGGAAGGAAGCTTTTATCTGAATCCTTTGAACCTGTTTCATTGTACACAAATCTCTCTGAAAATGATCATATTTTAGTTTTCAGTTCTAATCTGTTTAATCTTTTAGTCAGCTGAGCTTAGAAAGATTGTTTTGTTTAATCCATAGGGTGTTCACCACCCTCCCCAATTAGTTTCAAGACGTTCTCCTGTAAGCATTCCTTAGGAAAGGAAAATTGAAATAATTTCCTTTACCAAAAAAAAAAGAGGAAAAACTGTGAAAATGAATTCAACTTCTCATATTTAACATAAATTAACTTTGAGTTAAAATATTAACCAGTTACACTGAAAACAACCCAGCATTGCTATTCTTACTCTGGTCTTTTTTGTTCATTAATATTTTTAACATGTCAGTCATCACATGTATGAAATCAGGAGCATGTTTCATATTTCCAGTTCTTTAAACAATGAGAAAATCTATTGGTGTCTGCTTCCAAAAGCATGTATTTGAGAGGCAGGTAAGCTGCAAGCTAGTAAAAAGTTGGAAGAACAGAGAATTTACTCTGATTTAAAGTTTAATTGCCTGTTTTTTTCCCCTACATGCATATCAACCATAGAGGTGAAGCACCTCTGAATAGGTTTGCTGAGGTATGTAACTCTATTAAGAGCATTGTTCTTACACAAAGATTGATCTAGACTGGGGTTTAAAAACAGAAATTTGACAAAACACAGAAGATTGTTGAAATAAATGTGCAATTAATTTCACTTGTATTTCTAACACACACAATACCAGACATAATTCTTTTAACCTCTCTTGCTTTCCCTCTCTATTCATTGCACATTTAAATTCATTATAGAAAAAAAATAGAAAAAAAAAAAATCCCAGATAGTTATTTTTATGACCAAACACCTTTTCCAATTAGTCTTGGCACCTCACTATAATCACGATGAATGTTATTAATTCAGCAGTCTACATCCTATTAAGGGTTTCATCATAGCAGTGTGTTCAGGAACTTAATGGCTTTTGCATATTAATGCTGCAACCTGTGGTCTTGTGTCCATTAGTACTGTGTAATATCATGGGTTTGCACTCACACATGTGTATACAAACATATAAACGTATGATTACATACAAATCTGGATCAGGTCAATGCAAGACTATGAAACAGTATTTTGAATTTACTTAAGCAATTATTTTAAGTAAGAATTTTGTACATTCAAAATGTCCTCCACATAACAAAAGATGTAATGCCATTATAAATCAGTAGGATACCAATACAACAACATACAAGAGAAGACAACAGTAGTGGTGGTTGCTAGGCATGGTGCATAGGCATTGATGGTCTTTGATGTCATGGTAAAAGTACACCTTACATACACAATATTACTGTGAGAGTATTTTAAATAAAAGAGCGATTAAAAAACCTGGATGAGGTGCTTGGTGAAAAATTTTGAAGGTTGGCAATGGCTATGTTTTGTGGGGCAAAAATTTTGGTAACTGCTGAGTTATTACAACCATTCTGACAGTCTACATTGTTTTCTGTTGACAGCAAAATAACTAAGAAAATGTTTGGGCTATCTAGCCCTCAGAAGAGTTTGAATTTTGGCATAAACTACATCTTTTCCCCTCTTATTATAGAAGACTTAATCTAAAATTGTTTCCGTGCTCTGAATTTCTAAGGGTGCAACTATAGGAAGCACCTTTTTTATCACTTAATCTCACCTCACCTCTGTATAAAACTGATGTTAGTCCTTATTTCATATTCCTCCAGTAAATCTATGGCTTCTCTTCAGTCTTTTTGGAAGAAAATCTAGACACATAATTCCCAGTATTTAAAATTTAGCATCTTAGGTTTTTCTCCATTTTTTTCCTCCCTACTATCCTACGTTTTTTAAAATTTAGTCAAAATTTCTTCTTCAGATTTTGGAAATCTGGGACATATCATGCGAACTGCTGCTCCGCCAAAGCTCTTGACTGTTCCTGGCACTTTGGCACTCCTCAAGAGCACTCCTTTTTGCACATCTTGCTAAGGATGAGCACACATCAAAATCTTGACCTAGACTTGACATTTCTTCTAAATTGTTCAGGATGTCCAGCTTGTGCGACCCTGAAGCCTTTTCAGAGGCAGATACAGCCATATCACTCCCCTTTCTGATGTTTGGAAAAAAAAAAAGCAGTATGCCCTGATAATGCTACTGCTGCAAGTCATCTATTCTTGGGCAGGCCTTTGACTTGGAGGGAATGGTCCTCTTGCTTCAAACCTGAGCTCTTCCCCTGTCTTCCAAAAGGAACATTACACAAGATCTATTTAGATATTATGCCCTCATCAGAAAGCACATTTAGAGCTGAGCAATGAAATAGTCCTTGTATCACTAATTAAAATTCAGTGGTGAGGTTGTTTAATTACTCCCTCCACTGAAAATTCTTACTTTACTTTTCACATTTATTCTGGTAATAATGTGTTGAAGAGCTCATCAGCCTCTGAAGGAAGGCAACAATTTTTCTCGTGTACATAATCATTAAACTGACAAATAGGCACAGCACTATACAGTTATCAATATTAGCACCGCAGCCCCATCACTATTAAAACTCTTTGCAGCAGGGGATTAAAGTGCATAAAGGGGGGAAAAAACAGTAGGAAACAACTAAGTTTGAGATCCTTCCCTTTTGCTCTCCTAGCAGCCACCTCAAATCAATTCATACTGAAATTCCTCCTTCCTGTAGGAAAGCAAGGTAATTGAGTGCATTTGATTCTGTAAAAAATTAATGGCCTTGTTTGCTTTTTCTTTGTGGGTTAGAATAAAATGTTTTTCTTTCTCTTTCTTCCATTTTTTTTTTCATTCATGATTGTAAGATCTTAAAGCTGATAGATGAGTATAATTGCCTGCTGCAGACTCTGAAATTCAGTCACTAGCTCTGCCAGCTGAAGTAGATGGGGTGGAGGGGAGGATTCCCAAATTACCTTGTTGAATCTTGACTTGAGTGAAATAACTGGTTTGCAGCTCCTCAGCCATCTTCTCTGACTTCAGAGAATCAGAGTGCACAGGAGAGACCACCCAATTTCACAAGAATAAGCTTGTCAGCCATAGACTGTCTCTGTGATCTATATAAATAGGGCCGTATAATCAGGTGAAGTTTTCAGGAGTACCGAGCCTTGCTGTATCAGGGAGAAGCAGAACTGCAGCAACCAGAAATAAAAAATACCTGCAGCCCTGTCGGTTGCTGATGGAATGCAATGTCTCATTGTGGGTCTAGGGAGCAGGAGTAGGATAATGTGAAGTTTGAAAGCCTAGTTTAGTAGTTTTGAAGAAAACAAATGAACGTCAATAACAAGGTAAAAATTGCATTTCACAGCAATGTTATAACATGAATTAAAAAGGGAAAATACTCTGTTTCTTCACTACCTGTGCTGGGGATCTGAAAGGCTTGCTAAGCTGCCCTTATTAAAAAAAAAAGTGTATCTTAGATGTGAAGATAAATTATTGTGATTAACAGTGAAGGAAAACCAGATTCTGTTTCTCATTTTGGTCATGCCTTGTTTAGCTCTAGCTTTTAATTTTTATTCTGAAAAGCACAAATTAACACCAAGGAGTTCTTCTGGTGCTGTCCATAACATACTTTGGGTCTGCCTTCCCAAAAGGCAGTTAGAGTTTTAGCTCTGACTTTTTAAGACCAGGGTAGCAACAGCATAAAACATGACCACAGTTCAGAAAAAAAAAAAAAATTTCTCCTATTACTAACCAAGCAGCTTCACTATATCCCAGACTGTAGTGATCAGCTTATAGTTATGTGCCTTAAAATGAGGAAAGGGCAGTGGCCAGCATGGCTGTTTTACACTAATGTATTTGATTTTGCATATGAGGTTGGAATCCGGGAAGATGTTTGAAGTACCATCTGCTACAGACAGCTACATCCTATCCCATTATTCAGCAGATGAGGGTGGCATGGTTGGGTGCTCTCCTGGGAGAGATTGTGTCCCTGATGGATAATGTGCCATTATTGTCAGCTTACCTAAAAAAGAAAACATGTCAGGAGATCTCACTGCTACTGCAATTGCCTGCAAAGGGACTGAAAAGAAATCATGTCAAAATTTATATATGGGGGATGCACCATGGGGACAATCTCCCTGCACTTTTTTCACTCTCTGTTGGAGGGAGGCTGACTGACAACTCCCACGATTTACTGCTACCAGGATAATTTGCTGGGAAACGGAACACCCAAAAGATCCCCTGGGTTGTCATGTCCATTCCCCCAGAGCACCAGGCAATCAGTTACCCTGTGTGAGGCTGAAGAGATGTGTAGTGTGATGCTGTCTCCAGCTCTTTCTTGCATCTTCTAGTGAGGCGCTCTGGATCCAGAGATTTCTAGACACTACAAATAGCCAACACTATCAAGCTGGGCGGTTTACTGGCACTAAAAATCACTTTGAATAAAGAAGGAAATGATAGCAAATTTAGCCGCTCAAGAAAATAGCAGCACAATAAATAATGTATGGAAATGGGATGTTTCTTTAAGAGATGAAGGAAGGAATGCTGAAGCTTTTATTGAGCAGTTAATGCCCTCTCTATTTATCTTTGGAGTTTTTAAACTTTTGGCAGTCAGACATGTTCAAATGGAAGTATTTAATTTCTTCTTCCCTGGAAGAGAGAGGTGTGAGATTTGATTTAACCTGAAGTTCCAGGACATTAGTTTCATTTTGCAGAGTTTGATGTGTTCTGTTGTTTTATTTTCTTGATATCATTTTACTATGGGTCCACAAACAGGGAGGTAAAATTCAAGATATGTACCCGGAGTGTGATGCATACCTTCCACAGGCATTTTTGCCTCAGAAAGGCAAGTATTTCCTATGGTATAAAAATTGTTCCATTTCCAAGTTCGCTGGTGATAGGGCAGGTGAAGCAAAGTTCATCATTTCCAGGAATCACTTCCAGTGCATGTGTTTTGAACTGGAGACATTTGCTTGCTGTGATGACCTTGGGCTGTTACTTACTCAACTTTATTTTCCAGTCCTTGGGGCATGTAAAAGGATGATTAAGAGGGAGAAAGACCACATGGTTTGTATATTTTTTGGTAGCATTGCCAAATCTTTTGATGCAGTCTTACAGATGAACGTGCAGGTTTTGTCCTGAATATGTTCTGTATCCAAATTTCCCCATTGTACCATGAAATTTGGAGGCAAACTGTTCAAAGACTCTGCTAAACCTGTTGATTTGGATCAAACCTCTGAAAAGCTTAGAGTGGATGATCTGGCCTTTATTTTGTATGCTTAACTAGAAAAATACACTTGTAATGGATTGTGAGAGGATTAGATTTCAGGTAATGGAAGATATGCTTTGTTTTGGTACCTCCAATTACTCTTCATTACATTGAAGCCTGTCAGATTCACTGTTGAATGAACTTTCTGAGGGTGGATAGTGGTAGCTTCACCATTTTGAATTATTTAAAATAAATCCCATTCTTCAAGCAAAATTTGTTTGGTCTAATGAGGTAATGAAGCAACATACTATGGGTGCAGAAGACCAGACTTAACTGATCACTCTCATCTGTCTTTGTCTCTGAGTTACAAAGTTAACATTAAATGGAGTTGAGGAAAGCAGCTTACCAAAAGGCATGGCTTCAGATGAGTGCTTGGATAACTTGTGCCCAGCAGAACACACAATTCAGATTTATGTTTTCATCTCGGGAGATGATTTATCCAAAAATCAATATTGTGCTGGATATGTCACGTAGCAATTATACAGTGCTTTGTGTTTTCAAATCAAGAGATGACTGTTTGCTATTCTTAACCTTTATGATTTTTTGGGGGGTAAATCAAGTGAAAGCTATTTTCCCCAAATTATATGCTGGCATAGCAAGCTAAACAAGTATAGGAATCACTCAATGAATGTCACAGTGTAATTGGCTATGTTTGAAATGCTTTTATTCAAAAATTATATATCAGCTCCCCTCCCCAAACCTGGCTGGGGTTAAAGAGCTTTCAGAGGTTACAAACTCTAATTTGTTGTGCTGGGTAATGAAGGATCTTGAGAATGATTATACTCTGTGGGATTTGCTACGGTGTAATCTTCTTGCTAAGAGATGTTTTCTCTTTTTATGTCTCTCACTACGTAATATTCAGAATGCAATAAGGTTGTGTATGCTCTTGCTCGTTATCTTAAAAAAAAAAAAAGAAAAGAAAAAAAGGAAAGAAAAGAAAAAAAGAAACCCCCCACATTTACAAAAGGCCAAAATAACCCTGTACTGAAAGGTAGCCTATTTACACTGACAAAGCACAGCTTATTTATAAGGATGTGATTATCTTTCCTATTTCCCACCTACAGCTGTCAATGATTGCATGCAAAGCTTCTTCCGCCTGGAAAGAGCCCACCCTCTGAAAGTGTATTGAGATATTTAATTTGAAGGATGGGGCTGTAATCAGTGACCTCTCAAAATGGAATAAATAGAAGTGATATTGTAGCTGCCCTCTGATATCTGTCTAACAAAAAAACATATTGATGACTGTGTTTCCAGAATTACACCATTTGTAAAAGCCCCATTTTGGAAATCACTGTTGAAAGGGTACTGAAAATTCAAGGTGTAAAGGGACAAGAAAATCACAAATCATATGTGAATAGTAATGTGGCTTATTGTCTGTTTTTATTTTATTTTTTGTAACACTGGAATATTACCTTTTCTGTGTCATTTTTGGACCAAGAAATATGTCACTGCAAAATATTTAGCTATTGAGTTAGCTCTGTGAGAAGCCCTGTGATTGAATAGGGAAGGAATTATCAGCCTAACTGGTGAAATCTTTAAGTGTCCTAATCCAATTAGTGTCCTAATCTCCCTGAAGCTGGAGATGTGATACATCCTCTCCCATGTCAACTTCTTTCCTTCAGGGTTGGACATATCATCAGTACTCATAAAGAGAAGATGAGAGAAATTTCTTCCGTAGAGTACAGCTTGCATCACAGGTTCAAGAAGGAAAGGTATAGCTCAGAGAAGTCCATGTGCTGATTAGGAAAACACTATTCTTGATCAGGAAGGAGTTACTGAAAAATTAATGCCTACAGAAGATCTGAGGGCTTCAGTATAATAAACAGCTGTAGCAGTAATGTAAAGACCTTTTCTAAGTTAGTTAAATTCTAAGCCTAGTATCATTGCAGATAAAATCTATAGGACCTGCACTATATGCTTGTCCACATTTTAGAGCACAGCTGAAATATGCTTAAAAAAACTGTATGAGATGTCTTTTTTTCTTGAGAACATATGAGGCAAAATGCTGTATATCTATTTTTAATGGGAAGTAACAAGTTTTTCAACTGAAGAAACTTCAACAGCGACTTTTGTGGTTCTCTAGCAGAACTGATGACCACAAACAAGCTCTGTCTGAATGTAGATCTCAAAACTGCTAAGTATGCCAAGCAAGGGACAACACTAATAAAGGCAGGTTTCCATGGGTTTGGTAACAGTGTCCAGCTTCTCCAGTCCCTAACAGCCCTTCAGCTCTAATAAAATACTTTTCAGCACATGGGCTATTTACAACAAGCCTTTCCTTTCTCTGCCATCTAATAATGTTTGAACTCATAGTGTAGTTTTCTGGGATTTGGGGTTGGGGTTTTTTTTAAGTTTGTTTTTTTTTCTTGTGAGCTAATTGGAGTTCTTTTTCTTCTAGATGGTTACGGTTTATTTTCATATGAGAACTTAATATCATTCAGCTTAATCTCCTACTGTCAAATCTGATTGATAGTTGCCAAAGAGCTAAAAAAATTACTGGAGAAGCACAGTCAAATATACAGACAGTATTGGTAATGTCTCCTGAAGAAACAGGGCTGAATAATTGGTTCTGATTCCTGGATCCTTTGACCACAAGGTGCCTGAGAGTGGTTTAGATGTTAGAGCAGCATGTCAGAACAGAGACTGAAGAACGGTGTTGGGGTCAAATCGTAAGCCTGTGAAATTAATTTTCTCCTTTTATTTCATTTCAAGAAAATAAAATAATAAGGTTAAGATGCAGGATGGGGTGTTCAAAACTGTTCACAATAGTATCTTTGGAGTTCAAAAAGGGGAAAATAAGGTGAAAAAATTCTTGAAAATGTTTCTATCTTTTCTCCCAATCTTTCCATATCTCACTCCTTTCCCTTAAAAAGAAGAAAAAGTCCATACAGTATTCTTGGGGGGTGGGGGTGGATGGGTGTGTTTTAACCTGCTTTCTCTTGTGATTGTACTTTATTGACTTAAAGTTTATACAGATTCCCAGGCACCAAATGTTTTACTGGGTCACCAACTGGGTCTGTAGTTTCATAAGCTGTCTAGTTTCCAGGCTGTTCTCAGTAGATATAACCCTGTCAGGTGTGAGGTTATAAGGATGAAATAGTGAAAAGAAATAAATAGCAGAGGAGTAAAGAAAGGAAGAGGGCACAGGAGAATGGGGCTGGTGGAAGAGAATGTTGGTCTTCATGGAGGGTATTTGTACAATACCCTGCACAGTGAGGTTTCCCTGAACCCCAACAAGGTATCAATATAAGGCTACAAGTTCAGTGGGATGGCAATGATAATTAAGTCAATTAGTTTTTTATCCTTTGCTTCTGTGTCAAAGGTACAACTGGCATTGCTTTTGTCACCCTCCTGTAACATTGAAAATTCTTCTTGCAGTTACTTCCTTCAGTCAGTTTGCCTGGTGGATAACTTTGCTCTGTGTATTATCAGTATGTGACATTATTTCTTGAGCTAAATGTCTTTGTATTTTCTTTTGGTCTTCTTCACGATCATTTTGAGTCCTTTGTAATTTCTGTCTTGAGTGGTGTTTGCAGCTTCTCCTCAATTTAAATCATCTGTGAATTTAAATAACATGAAGTTTGTTCCTTCTTCTGGAATGTTAATTATTACATTAAACAAGCCAGATAGACCCTTTCCATTTTCTGCATTACATTATATTAAAGCACAGTGGTAATTAGTTAATGAACCCTTTAATTTTTCCGTTCTTAGGCCAGATCTGAAAATTAACATCTGCACAGAGCACTACACGTTAGCTTAGCTCAGCCTCTGCTTAGAGAGGGCAAAATGCAAGTACTGAGTCACTGGAGGCTGCTGAATCTATGGGAAGGGAGAACTTAACCTGGATTGCTTGAAGAAAATAACCTGCCTGATACAGCCAGAGACCACAGTCTATCTCACCCCAGATAAAAGAGGAAAGCATCACTTTGTATTTTCTTTAGTGGGGATTTTACTAGGTTTAGTCACAAATTAGACTCCTACAAAGCAGGGAGGATGATTGGCAAGGCTTTATTCTATTTGTTTTCTCTGTTTTCCTTTGAAACTTTTGACTTCACCAATATAAAGAATGGGCAGCCACATCAAATTAAAGGTTTGGATTGGGAGGATCAAACAAATCTTACCAGGCTGCAGGATAGAAGAGAAATTATTTGAGAAGTCAAGATGATCATGTCATCTTCTCTCCTGTTCTTCCCCTAAACAATGGTAAAGGTTTTGCTAAAGTTACTAGAAGAATTTAGAGGTCTTCTCTAGCAAACAAGTAGGAGTTCAGGTTTTTAAGAGTATTAACCTCAGAGCCATCTTGTGTCAGTGAGAAACTGAGGGACAAAGAGAGAAAGTGATTTGGCTGTGGTTACAACAGGTAGAAGGCTCCTCACCACTGGTTCTCTACATCCCCTTTTTTCATGAACTAATCCCATACAAGGTTGTGAAGGTCAAATATGTCCCATATTCTTCACTGAAAAGGAAATGCACTGAACTTTTTCTGAACAAGGTAGCTTTGTTTATAGGTGTGTGACAACTTTGTTTCTCCTAGCTTGAGCTAAAAGGAAGTTTTTTCCAAGTTTTCATACTTAATTATTGAAAAAATACTAGGGGTTATACTGTTGATCTCTTTAGAAGCATCTGGTACTATCCATTTTTAAAGAAAAAACTGAGGTTGTCCATTCACTTCTATAAAAAGAATATATTTGCACTTGGACGGTTTTTTATGTTTGTATTCTAACATAAAAATTACAAAAATGTAATGTGCAGTCTGACTGCTATAGTTTTTCTATGATATATTTTCATGTTCTGTCTACAACTTCAAAGCATTCATTCTTTGAATTATTTGTGAAGAAAGAAATGTATGGTAAGAGCCCATAATCTGTTTGCGTAACTCCCTCATGGTCTGTTGTAGTGTTGCACAGGATGTGTTGTGTATGAAACATTGCTTTGTCACACTGGCAAGGAGATCTGAAATGGACTGGATCTGTCTGAGAAGGGAATTTCATTCTGTGGCCTGTGCAAGAATAGCCTCTTTAGCTTTGTCCAAAATGATTTTAACAAATTCTGGGGAATGCTGACAATGATTTTTAAAAATGGTGCTATCTATGAAGCTTGGCTTTCTAGTTACATTTTAGGAAATAAAAGGGAATGATTTGGGAAAATCAGCTGCACACTTTGGTAGCTCTTTCCAGATGAAATGTGGATGGTTTTGTTTCTATTGAAAATCCCATAAGATCTTGTCAAATTTCTCTTTAAAAATCTACAGGAGACAACAAATGCTATTACTGGTCATGGAGAATGACACCAGAATGACTCAGCTTTCTCGGTGTTCAAGTCCTGGACACATCTTGTCTTTGCTTTCTAGCTTTGTGTTTTCTCCAATGACTTCTGGTGAGCACCCAGTTGATTGCACACCAAGAATCTCATAGCAATAAGCAAACCCTTGTGGACAGGCCAGAAGCATTGTCGTGGTTTTGCCCGGATTGACCAACCAGAAAGACAGATGGCCCCTCCCTCCCCCTGCTAAGGAAAAGAGAGGAGAGGAAGAGGGAAAAGAGAAAAAAAAATAAATTATGAGTTTAGAAAAAAAACTAAACTACTTTAATGAAAATATAAATAAATAATGAAATAATAAATAATAATAATAAAAGGGGAAAAAAAAAGTATAC
>KZ505830.1:482133-629468 GCA_002844005.1 Limosa lapponica baueri | reverse complement strand
GAGTCCCAAGGTAAAATGAAATTTGTTGATTGAACTTCAGAAGTGTTTCCCTTCAACGTATCTTTTTTTTTTTTCTTCTTTTTTTGCTTGCTTAATTGCTTCCTGTGTATTTCTGCTCTGCGGGAGAGTTGCAGTGATTCTGAAACAGGAGGATGTCATATTTATTCTGTAGACATTAAGAGTTCTAATTACTCCCTGACGATTCTCATTCACAAAGCATTTTATTTATGATGCTTTTTCTTAAATGATTAAACATTTATTGGTTAAATGTTTGCTAAATGTAAGGGCATCACATCCTTGATGTTGGTTCCCAGTAGGAAAATAAGAATAAGAAAATAGTAGGTAGCTGTTACAGGAAAGTCCTTCCCAATAGAAAGTAGCTATTTATCAGAAAGATACAAGCTGCCCTGTTTTTAAAAATATATATATAATTATACCACATATTTTTTTTAATATGTGGTTCCATCTAAATGGCTTTGGTTTTTTTGTTGTTGTTTATCTTTGTTCCTGTTTCACAGCTGTTCTGTCTGCTCCTCATCTTGTAAATAAAACCTTTTGAGGTTTGACTTTGTAAAAATGTATCTCAGGTAGCTCGTTAGAGTTACTGCTTTGTTTCCAAATTGGCAACAGCGTCTTTTTAAAGTTCTCACTTTCAGCCTGCTGGAGATCAGATGAAGTGTGTGCAAAGAAAACCAAACTGAAGAACATAGAGTAGAAGTTAACCAGGGAAAAGCACTCGGCAGCTGCCCTAGAGATGTGGGTGTCATAAATGTTACCTTTGTATTTTCAGTTTGTTTTGGAACCCTTCCTTGCCTGCTGTTTTTTCTCCTTTCTCCCCTCATTTCGTACTGACTCTTGGGACTCCAGTCTTCTAATTTATTCTTCTCTTAATTGACAATATTTCCCTTATCTCATCCCTTAACAGCTCTGCTTTCTCACCAGCTCCCCCTTCTCCATATCACACAGAGGCAGCATGTTAAGATTACTAGTCTTGTCCTGTTTCACAGCATTTTCAGCTAATTATTTCTTGTTTGCAAACCACCGTCAGTGGGAGGGGTGACACTGGCATTTGATGCAAAATTCCTGAAAGATGGTGGCACCTGCACATCAGCTCCCATCTTCTGTTCAAAGTGTGGTTACCATGAGCCTTGAGTGGCACCCCATGTGTGTGTGTCCACATAAGAAACCCACTGGGAAGAGCTAGTGGGAAAGCATGCTAGAGGTTGGCATTGTTACAGGGCAAATAGGTGCTGACTGTGCAGGGAAGCCCTTATTCCAACTCTCAACTTGTCTGCTGAGTCTCTCCCTCCACCCTTAGCAGGTTTGTCATATTCTAAATTTTTGGTAACTTGTTTTGTGCTCTTAAAGTGAAACACATGCACATCCTAAAATGATATTACTTTAATCTTGATGGAAATAAGGAAGAAATGATGGATCCTGCTGTCATCATTATATCTTTTTTTCATGAAACCAATAGCTTTTAAGAAAAAAAATGAGTACAGATGCAGCAAGGTAAATAACTCTTTGCAGTGAATAAACTATGTGAGCTAAAATAACCATGATCATCATAGATATTTTATTGTTCCAATAGAACATGCCAAAACAAGAGAGAGAAAGCACTTATGGTGTATCCATGTAATGACGATGAAATGAATCATTGGGCCCCACATGGACATGGGACTTGAGGTCATGTAGGTGTTATATTGAGGCCAAGCAAGAAGTCCTTTGAAAAGTGCTATCCTTCCCAGTGTAGCGTAGACTCAGAAGAGCTGCAGCAACAGTGATGTATGTCAGTGGAGGAACAAAATGAAGTACTGTGGACAGGCAGTACAGCTTCACCGTGACATTGAAGGCTGAAGGGATAACTGCTGGTCTAGGGAGACTGGGAAGGCTCAGAGAGATGTGGCTGGATGGGGTACTAGCTTTGCTCCTTGTAGCAGGGACAGGGTAAAACACATTGTTTTGGCGTATAACGTCTCAGTCCTCCAGTTGTTGACCAGCGCTTGAGAGCTGAACATCACCAAGAAATACATTTTTCAGTGCTGAGTGATGGGTAAGTTTGGAAAGCTTTAAATGTGCAACTCTTTGTATGTCAGGAGCAGGCTGTGTGTGGGGCTGCAGATAAAAAGACATGATGGAACTGATTTCTTCAAAGCATTTTTATTTCCTGTGCCTACTGTACTGCACAATGTGTAAATTCAGAACAGCTCCACCAAATCTTGAGATGGATGGCATTTACTCTACTGCGGGTGAGATCAGAGTGAGGCAGGAAGATGTATGCATTTTAGTGCCTGTAACATTATGTATTATGCACACAACCCGACAATTCCTGAGCTCAGTTCCTGCTGTTAAGTGCCTTTCTCACAACCTGCAAAGGCAGATTCTTTAATTAACCTTTAAATGATAATTATTTCACTGGCAGTGCACCAAGCCAGAATCAAAGTAACTCAGTTCTTACTGTATTAGACTTGTCTCCTGAAGATATGTTGGGTTACATGGAGTAGCTAACTTAGTGAAGTTGAAGGCTGCTTCACCTACTTGTTTGTGCTGTATCCTAGCAGATCTGTGGGCAGATATGATAGGGATGGGGGGATTTATGGGGCAGGGCAGATTATTTGCTTTCCTGAGAAACTTGTAGAATGGAAAAGGCAGATAATGCAGTCAGAAGTCATTGGGGAAACAGCATAAAAATGTACTGGGAAGTGCAAAGGAAAACTGTGGCCAGCTGCTGTGACTTTGGAAGTGACCTAAACGGACCTTACTGTGACAAGCACTGCCGTGCAGATACGGAAACACTTGCTGTGATACTTGAGAGACAGAATCCAGATAGTATTAAATGAGTGGTATCACTTGCTGTCACTTTTGTGAGCTGAGCATGGTGTAGTTTGATTGCATAGGTCACTAGTTGACATGCTTGGCCTCTTGGAGCTGCGGGAAGCAATAGGGCAAGTCCTCTCAAAATGAGGGAGGTAAACTGATTTCTCAGGCATTTAGCATATTTGATTTCTAGACCATTCCCTCATACCTCACTGAATTTTATGCAGAGACTCTATGTTATATCTTGAAAGTCCAGTACCATCACCTGAACTAAACACATGAAGAAGTGCAAAGTAAGCAAGGAGATAGAGGGAGATTTTGGCCTCCTTCCTGCGTCTCACTGTTTTGTGTCTATAAAAGCTATGGTAGAAGTGACTCCCCCAGCCTGGGATAGAGATGTCAATGAAGTGAAAGTATGTGTTTAAATGCATTGATTATTTCCTGCAGATCCATCATTTTAGGGAAGGCAATTGTGATAGGATGAGGAGCTTCACTTTTCTTCACATACTCCAAGTCTAGAGCAAGCAATTACTGTGGGATAAAGGTAGGAAAATGGTGGATAAACCACCCTCTGATTTCAGGACATTTTCCAGATCTGACTGGAAATGTCCTTGAGAGTCATGGTGATGCCTTTTGTTATTTAAATCCAAACTGTCCCAAGAAGCTGGATACTGCCACCTTCTCCTCCCTTTTGATTTTCTCAGTAGTATATCTCTGTGGAGGTATGGTTTACCCTTCACTATAGCTACATAGTGGTTTTGCACACAATTCACTGGTTCCCATTTATTCCCACATGCTCATCAGCAAGTCTCTCATCTGAATGATGGGAATATATTGCTGTCTCCAGGCTAGTAAAGTAAGAATAAATGGATGTGACCACATTCCTTATCTCCAGACTGCAGAAACTTTTGTCAATCCCTGAGATAGACTGGGCAGAAGCTGAATGCATAACAAGATCATTTGGGGTCATGGTACAATGATTAGATTCCTACAGCCTGTGTTACTGTAGATTAGTGCTCTGTCTCCCTAGAGGAAAAACAAATTTGATATTCTATGCTACAGCCAGATGCCAGGGAGGCCATCATAAACAGTGAGTGGAACCTGAGAAAAACACATGTCCTTTAATGGTACTGAGATCTTTTCCCAGCAAACCCTAATCTCAATCCTAAAGGAAAAGCTCAGTTCATCTTGCAATGCTGTACTGCAAATGAGACATCTCTTGTTACTTCCAGGGATCACAACTGTGGTTTAGCAAGCTTTAGGAAGTGGTGTTTTTTCTTGAATGAGGGAGAAAGGTCAGAAGCACATAAAAGCTCTAACTCGGTGACAGAAAGTTTTCAAAAGCCTTTTGATAAGGCCCAGACAAGGCTGGCAAGTGATTGCCTTTGTGTCACGGAATTAGTTGAATAAGCATGTGAGGGACCACAATGTACTGCCTAGAAATGAATGAGTGCAGCACATGAGATAGTCCAGGGAAATGATCTTTATTCATCACTGGCAAAGGGAAGTTTTTCAGTTTTTTAACATCTCACTGTAGTTTCATAGCTTTCTGATTACCCAGTAAAATATATTCTGCAGGTCAAAGCTAATATTCATTTCTAGTCTCTATATTTGCTGCTGGGACAGGGGTTTGTCAGTGTTCTTCTACCACACATTTTTTGCAGCATGGTAGCTGCCCTGGATATGGTTTGACTTATAGAGAAAACAGGCTTAGCCCGATTTACAGGCAGCCCCTTAGAGTGCTTGAGAACAAGTTTTTTTGTCTGAAGCCTTGGCATCATGTAATGAGAGAAGTTCAGATTTCTCTAGACACACTGCATGCCTTCTATTGGAGAAATACAGTTGTGGAAAGCTGAATTTTTAATACACGCATCAAACAGGGAAGTATAATTAAGCCCCATATCATAAGAAGAACAAAATCATTCTCCTAACAGGGCACAAACCCAAACATCTCCCTGTTCCTTCCCTTTTATGTGGCAAAAGGAAGAGAAACATTTCATCCTGCCAAAAAAACAAAAACAACAAAAAAGGTGTTAGCAAATGTGATCTTATTCCAGCAGTGCCCAACCTAAGAGAACAATTTGTGCTTCTGCCAGTAGATACTGCAATTGGATACTATTTTGTAGCAGCAGAATTGTTGTAACTGCTGTGGAGGCACAGCATGCTGCTAAAAACCTGGCAACTTTTATGAAAGCCGTTTATATTACTGTAGGCTTTCTATAAACAGTGGCAATAAAAAGCTAAACTGTTTTAGGAATAAGATGCAGATATTAGAGATGAGTTTTTCTGCAACAGTAATGCCTTTTGGCAAGTGTGCTGGCATTTAAAGAAAAAATAAAAATAAAAAAGTATCTTTTAGAGATAGAAACTATCTCACTGCAGCCTTGACAGCGAGCAGAACTCCTTCTCCAAGACAGAGCACTGGCTGCAGAAATTATATGGAATTGGTTTTCTTACTAATCTTACATGAGAATGGGGGCAGAGCACTCCTCCCAGGTAGAAAAGGCATCTTTTTTTACGGAAGAATAATTAGAGGGGAAGGAGCAAGTTTCTTGGCTGCCCTCTGATGCATCGCTCCACTAGGTAGAGCACAGCTTTCCAGATATTTATGTCAACACATTTGAACTCATATATTAGGAATTTAATACTGTTTTATTGGTTGGTTGGTTGTTTGGTTGTTGGGTTTTGGATTTTTTTTTGGAGCTGTCACATGCTAGAATTTTGCTTTGAGTTTCAGTGGATTTTTTAATGGAGACCTTGGGAACCAGACTCATTTTTGGGCCTCACTGTAACAGGTCAGATGTGATGTTAAGGATATATATCTGAAAGCTTTGAGCTACGTTAGTTTTGTTAGTTTTCATTCTAGGCATAATTTCTATTGGTTTCTCGAGTTAGAGAGGCTATCTTTCAGACTCAGGTTCAAAATGTACTGTCTCCAGAAAATCCCTGAGATGAAAATGGCTGGAGGCTAAGAAATGTGCTTGGTTTAGTTTTATATTCTTCACTAGGCATCTCTTTTTGGTCACCCCTGGAAAACGGTTACTAGGCTTTGGTCTGAACTATTGAAGCTATTCCCTTATTCTTGTTTTCCTGTTTTCTTGTGTGCTGGTGATACTTTCCAGCCAAACAGCTGCTGGGCAGAAAGAAGGGGAGCATAATGGGAACTGTCTGGCTATTTTTAAGTTCCAAAATCCTTTCATACAAGAACAGCTGTATACTGGCAAATCAGTCCTGGAGACACTGCTACACGTGGCAAGAACAATCCCTCTACCCCAGAAGTCCTCCATTTTAAGGGAGGTATGTGTGTCTGTTTTAGTTTTCCTTTGTGATTTACAAGAGTAATTCAATCCCACACGTGCCCAACAGCAGGGAATTTGGAAAATCTGAGATATTGCAAATTTATGGGACACTTATAGTCATTTACACTTAATCATGGGCTAATGGAGAAGTGTGGGAACTGCCTGTAAAGTGTATGGACATTTTCCCAACAGAAAGCTATTGCAAATACACTGGGCACCTGCTCCCCAGCACAGCAGTACAGCCGGGGTTTGCAATAGTGTGTCTAAGATTAGATTGTAGCTCATTGTCTGCAGCACTAAAATTATGCTTACATAAGCTGTGTTCAGTGCCTACTATTTATCCTACCTGGAGCAAGATAACAAGAGGCTATGATATCTGCGCCCACTCTCTTGATCTTAAGTGATTATTTCTCCCACTTTGTTGGAGGCTGTGGATATAAATATGGTTAAATATAGCTTTCCCCCTATTTCCTTATTGTTCCACAGAAGCTTGAATTCTATCTGCCGCATTTAGTATTAGCTATCTTGCAGAGCTGGGTACAATGTATAACACTTTTTTTTTTTTTTTAAATGGTACTGGTTTTTTTCCCTTCTATTTGTGGACTGCTGGTGAACAGATCGCTGCTTTCTCAAAGTTATTCAGTATGAGAATAATTAGGGACATTGAAGCATGAAGTTTGAGGGGAAAATGGAAGAGGAAGGATGATTCGCTGGCTGTATATAGCTTCTTTAGGCATGGTGTTTACTGAGCACTGAGATTCAACATTCAGGCTGTTTGCATTGGGTTCTCTAACTTCAAGGCTTTGTTTCTCCTGCTTGAACAGTAAGCAATCAGAAATCAGCATAGCAGAGCTTTTTTTTCAAAAATAATTGCTCTCTACTTCAAATCTGAAATATTCACTTACAATTGAATTTTTGAGTGGAAGTTTAAAACCATACATGAATTAGTGAGAATTCAGTGATGTGACTTCTAGGGGTTTATGAATATATCTTAAGGAACTTATTTAAATGTTTGCTGAAAAATTTGCAGAACATATTTTTTCCAGGCTAATCCCCGGTTTATTCATTAAACAAATATTTCTGCAATTTTCAGTTGCTGAGGAAACAAATAAAAAAAGTAACCAGGAGTCAGTCTGCTATTAGTAGCATCAATAATTAGATTTGCCAAATCTATTTGAGGTGTGGAGGTGGAAGAGACAGTCTGTGCTGCCTCCATAACCCTCATCTCCTTTCCCAAGTGAGGACTTAAACACGGAGCTCTAGCATATCTCATGGGCTTCTTTTGAAAGCTGATTTCAAAACTAACTAGGGGAAGCTGAGGCAATGTGAGACTGACCCCTCAGTGCTGCCATTTGGACTGCCTTAGGATACCTGAGTGTCTGTGAGCACTGAGCCAAGGGGGAAGAAAAAGGACCTTCAGGGTACTAAAAACTCTCTAAAGAAGCAGCTGGGTGTCAGTCAGCATATCCTACAGCCCTGCAATGGTATTAAACATATTTTTAATAGAATCACAGCGTTGCTGTGGAAGGCACTGCTGGATATAGTCTAGTCCAAACCTACTCCTGCTCAAAGCAGGGACAACTAGGGCAGGTTGTCCACAGCAATGTGCAGTTGATTTTCAAGCATCTCCAGGGACAGGGGTTCCACAACCTCCCTTTGCCACCTGTTCCAGCCCTTTATCACCCTCACAGTAAAAAAGGTTTTTTTCTTATATTTTGAAGTATTTGGACAACAGAGCAGCCTGGGATATAAATTCTGTTATGGCTAATTTGAGTACTGGGGACACCAGCCATGGTTCAGTTACACATCCAGGTCCTTCTTTTTATGTGAAGGATTTTGAGAGTGGGAGGTTCAGGCAGCTTTGTGCAGGGCTGGGAGCAACCCACCGAGGACAAGAGAGGTCTCAAATCAGTGTCCCTGTAGTTGCTAAAATTGAAGTATGTTGGATTAAATTCCTGATGGTCAGATGCATGTGATTGCTAATGTGACTTTCATTTACCTGATGCTCAGATTTCCTTGTGTCCCATGAAGACACACTGTGTTTCCCAGTATACCTTGTTACATTTAGAAATAGATGCTACCTGTCCCGTGGGGCACACGGTTTCAGGGGGCAGGGAATTGTACTTGTTGCTTCCCTGCCTCTACTAGGAGGGCAGGAGCTGGGAAATCTCACCCAACCTCTATCCAAGGGAAAGAACAGCAGCGTCTTATACATCATTTCTAAAATTTGCTAGTGGCATAAACATGCATGAGCAATTCAAAAAGCAGGTAGGAATCAGTCAGGCTACAGGCAGACACCCTAGGCAAGGACATGTTGATGGGGCCTTTTACAAGGAAAAAGAAAAAAGCAAATAGCTTTCTTCTTCAGTGCAGCAGCCCAAGGATATGGCTGTATGAACTGGTTAATGTGAGGTAAACAGGGGTGTGAATGTAGAGCAAGTAATCCTGCGGTCACTGCCTGAGAGCTCGCTGTTCCCAGCAGTAAATGTAAAGCAGCTCATTCATTTTCTCACTGCGTGTGGAGCAGGCTCGCGGCCAGATAATGTGCTATACATCCTCACCCAGGCTTGCCTCCGGTACTCACAGCCTGCATGTTGTATAAGTAAATCAGTATGTCCATCTGACAAGCTTCTTTCAGGGTGGGAAATTTCTCAATAGAAGATCCCTATTTTGCTAAGTGGGAAAGATCCCAGGTTTTGTAATTACCATCAGAAGTGACCTGCTGGGGCCAAGGGTCTGTCCTGCCTGGGACTGTCACTGAAGGGTTCAGGGAGACTGTGAGCCTGAATGCTGTCTAGAGGTGGTTCTCCTCATGCTTCCCTACATATGCAGTCACTGGGTTAGCAATGTGAGAGGCCACATCCTTGCCTATTCCATTTGGTATCTGTTGGGACCTGTTGACCATGATTTATTTCATCTGTTTTGAAGCTGTTGCTGCTTTCTGCCTCCAGTCACCTGCGGCAGCAAATTTTGTGGGGTCTTTTGTTTTGTTTTGTTTTGTTTTTTTTATTATTTTTTATTTATACACAGCAGTGTAGCTTTGGCCTGCCCTGAAGATCAACACTCTAGCCAATACCTACCTCCTGTAATAGCCCTTGGTACCTTTTCCAGTGAAGGAAGCCAGCCACCAGATCCCATCCAGCCATTCTTGGACTTTCATCTTTCCACAACAAAAGCAGCAACAAAACCACAGTTCATCCAATGGCAGGTTAAGGAAGTTTGCAGCATCTCTTTCTGCTCCAACATGGAGCTGCATGTCTACTCAACAGAAGTAATTAAAAGTGGTGCTGTCACTGTGCTCTGAGAGTTGTATTCTTTTATCTTATGACCGGAAACTCAGGAAGTTACCGACCATCACAGCTAGAACAAAGCTATGAGGAAAAAAAATCTATACACATTCATTATTTGAGTCAAAATCCTACCAGCTCTATACCAATTGCTATGTATATATTTGTGTATATCTAGGATATGGCTCTGCATGACATAAACTCAGCATAGGACAAAATATGACTCCATGATTCTGAACCTTTTACGAAAGGGACCATGTATTTTTCTCTTTTTTCTACAAATAAAATACACCTTAGTGCTTAAGGACTAAAATGATGCATCAGCCTGCTACAATCAGGAAGAACTTCACCTTCTATTAGCATCACACCAATCAAGTTTCATTAACACGAACAATCACAGAAAGGGAATTTCAAAGCCATGCATGCAGTGGTGGAAATAGGATTTTAAGCAAGTGCTCCATCAAAGAGACTGCAGAAACAGTGCCATGTGATTCTTCTGACCCTTTCAACAAAATGATAGCTCAAATAACTCATAATAATCCATAGGCTTAATATTTGAAGCAAAGAAATCAATGTACAATTCTGAATAATGAATATCTTTGAGCAATTCTACTCTCCCTAGAGATGAGCAAAAATAAAAGGTTAAATTTATCAGACACACTATTGGGAATTCACTGAATTCTGTTCTGTGGGAAGTGATATGGGCAGATATCTTCCCACTGTAGATCCGCATAGCAGCTCTAGTAGAAATAATTTAAACCCGCCAATTCCATTGCTATGATAAGAACTTTGCCATTTTGTACCAGCTGGAGTTGGTAAAATTTTGCTGCTTGCTAGTGCAAGCACTTGATGAGTCCCTTTGATTGTAATTTTTACTGCAGCCACAAGCATCTTGGGTTCTTCAGAACAGGAATAAAAGGATTCCAACTTTCCATTAAAACTAGATGATTATTTTTTCTTCCCTTGAGAGGAGAAGAAGAAAATGAGAATTTGTTTTTTGTTGACATTTCTCTGATTTTTTTTCATCATTTTTCTTTACAGAAAGCTTAGGAAATGAAAAGTGTTCAGTTAAAGTGGGTCTCTCTATTTAAAAACGTTCTATAGAAGCAAAAAGATTCAAAGGACTATTTGTCCTCAAACAACCTGATTCTCAGATGTAGCCCATCCCCTGAGAAAATTTCATTTTGACTTATTTGTCTGTGAGGGAAAGCAGGCTCTAGAACTCCCCTGTTGGCTCTTTCCACTTGGGATGTTGCTAATATGGTTCCCATGAGATTTGCTGGCCTGTTCTGCAGATATCTGAAGTGTAGATTTGTTCTCAAAAAACACAGATCTAGAGAATAAATTATATTGCTCTGGTGTACCTCTTTCTTTGCTTAGAGAAATCTCCCTTTGAAAAGGCTGAAAATAGTGGGTGTTTTGTGTCGTCTGGCACCAAACATAGTGTGATTTGTCACTTGAGGTTGTTAGGATGCTTCTCTGCAGTCTCTTGTCCCAGAAGCCAGCTTGGAAACAGGGCTGGCAATCACAGAATATCTGTCCCATTTTTGCTGTCCATGTGGCTGATACTCTTTCTTCCTGCCCCAGAGAAATCTCACTGCCTGTATGTAAAACAATGAATTGATTTCTTTGACTTCATTTATTTACATTGTGACAAATCTTTTTTAATTTACTAAATTTGTTTTCTCCAGAAATAGCATAGCATTAACTTGTGACAAATGACATTTCAGGTGGTGACATCTCTCACTTAAATTAGTTTCAAGTGATTCTGAGTAAATTTGTGATTACATTAAGCATGGATTTTAAAATAATATTTTGTCATTCAGTATTTCACACAGTAATGAGATTGACTTCCTTCCCATCTTACCTTTCTTTGGCAGTGCGCAATAAGCTCAGTGACTTCAAGGGCTAAACCATTAACGTTTTGTAAAGAAGTGTTAAGAGTTAAATCTCAGAGCATTAAGAAGAAAAGATGATAGAAGCATGTCACAATAAATGCAGGTTCTTAAGGACATGTTAAGGGGAGTGGGTGGGAAGACCCTTAGTAATCTGTGTATATCTGACAGGTATCAAAGAGTGGTGTGTATCAGTGTATCACTCAAGTGCACTCTAATCCTGCTTTGAAGTCTTAATAATCTGTAGGGTTTTATGCATTAAGTTGCTTCATCTGTACGCTAGTAAATAATGTTTAAAAAGCATAAAAATTCAGAAGTTTAAGAAGGAAATATTAAAAAAAGATAAAGCAATTGGTTAAGACTAAGTAGGGGGCTACCAAATAAAAATATTCACTTTCAAAAGACTGAAGAGAATAAGACATCAGTCTGTCTGCATTTCTCAATGGGTAGACAGAAAGACAGACTTGACCCAAGAGAAGGCCACCTCTGTTTTAGGTGTTGCTTATGATCCTTATGTGGCCTCTGCCAGAGCCAGGATTAATCCTTACCCTGAGGCCCAGAGAGGAGGTTTTTGCCCTGCTCTCGGCGGTGGACGTTGGTCTCTTTCTACCATGTGCAGAAACCCTGGTGGAGGGCCAGCCCCTGTGTCTTCTTTCAATGAACAGTGTGGACAAGACCCTTGTGAAAACGCTTGTGACAAATAGTGGAGGCTGGCGCTTGGCGTACGGCTTGTGTTGTGTTTCTCCCAGCCAGAAAGACTGCCCGTGCACGTCATGAGGCAATGGGTTGACAGCTTCCCCTGGCCCTCCAGGATGGACTTAGTGGGCAATCTAAAAGCGTTATTCTACATTGGTGACTTTCATACCCTCCTACCACCAACAGAAACTTGCAAACTGGCTACTATATAAAGAGGGAGCTTTATTTAGTGCAGTCACATGAAAATGACAGGTCTTTCCCATTCCTGCATTAATGCAGCTATTCTGCTGACTAAAAAATCAGCTAAGCTATATATTATTTAAGATGTTGATATTACATTATACAAGGTTTCAGCTGTGTGCTACTACATATATTGAGGCTTCTTAAAAAAAAAAAATTATATTAAGGAGCAGCTGTACTGTCTACATCAAAATGTTGTAAAAGTTATCAGATCCCAAGAGATTATGAGAAACCAGAGAAGTGTGAGGGTTCTTTTAATAGCAATGAAATCCTAGTTTGATTTTTATGGATTTTTTTATCATTTCAAAGTTTTCAATTTGCACTTAAGTTAGATTTTCTGTCTTTTCTCCAAAATCACAAGGAGTAAAATCTACTTAAAAAGAGTGAAAAAGCAAAAAGGGAATATGAAGGCAGAAGTCTCAACTATTTCAATGTTGTTGAGCTTAAAATACCAAATGTTTGATGTATGAGTTATGAAAGCCAGAAATGCTATGCTGGTCTCTTTGTTTGGAAAAAAGAAATCTCATTGAGTGATAGATATCTCCCATTTTATTTAAAAAAAAAAGAACCATTAGCATTCCTTCAAGAAAGAAATAATGAATATCAATTAATCATAATTATTCCAGTTGCATGTGATTATTACTTTGTTTTTATTGGAGAAATTTGTTTTTTCATATATACTGTTTTTATTAAATGATTGTGTTTAGCCTCAAAGCATCTTAAAAATTAGCCACTTTGTCAAATAACCACTTATAAGTACCAGGGAAAAATTAGGCTGTGGAAAAAATGTAAGTTTTTACTGTACTATGACTTCTGACTTTAGTTACTAGATACCCTTTTTGGAGCCTTCAGCTTTTGTTCTGATCGTCCCATCTCTATCTTTCAACAGTATAACAAAAAGGCACATAATTTTAAACTTCAAATCTCTTTCTATACATTTCATTTTAGTTTGGCTGCTTTTGTCTTTGTTTCTAAGTCACTGCATTTGACAAGCAGTCAGTCTTCAATACAAGCATTATGATTTATAGCTCATACAACTGGATCAAAAAAGCTCGTGAGGTTCACGTTGTTATATCTGTCTTTTCCAGGACTATGGGATATAAATAAACATAGACATTTTAGACCGAATATGGTAATAAAAAGTCACATATCTTGACTTCTGTATTTAGCTTACTAAAAAGCAGGAAAGAACGTTTAATATGTATGGAAATTTCAACTCTAAATTGGAAACTTTATTTATTGATCCTAATAGGCTTCTTAAGACTATTACAAATGTAATAATACTGAACTCAAATGTTATTCTGAAGCTCATTTCAGTGGTGAGACATCACTGATAAAAATGAAAATACTCTTGGTAAAAGGAGGACTTTACATGTTGCAAGCAGCCATTACATCCATTAGCTTTAAGTCTTGATTCGCTCTACTCTGTTTTTCCCATGAAACTGTTTTATGTGAAGATTACAGCAGCAGTTCTGCTGCCTTGGGATTTTTTGTTATAGAAAGGCTGGATTCTGCCCTATTCCCCATGCTGGGCAGGTGTGTAGCTGCTGCATGGTACCCCAGTAGTAAGTTGATGGTCCTGGTGGGTGATGAGAGATAATTTTACAACTGGAATATGGTATATGTTTGCATGCATTTATTTTAAGCAAAATAAATAAGCTGATAAGAAAAAGTCAATATGACTGGGGCACATCTACAGTTATTTGTTTGGGAAATATGTACCATGGCCATGAGTACCATAATTCTGACACATCTTCCAAATACAGTTAGCCCTTGAGAGAGATAACGATACAGCTGTTCCTCTCACATAAGCAAAGTTTGCATTAATTTCCATAGAGAGAGTTATAGAAGAACCAAGAAATAAAAATACATTAAAAAATTGGGATTTTTTTGGCAGTGAGAACAGAGAAAAAACTCCAAAATTTGAGTAACATTTTTTTAAAAAAAGTATTTTTTTATAGAGGAGTCTCAATAAAAAATCCACTCTGAAAGACAAAATTTAGATTTGTTTCCATCTTGCTCCCTGCCAGTTATAGCTTTTGGCCTCTTCAGCTGTAGATGTCCATGGGCCAGAAAATATCGGATAGGTCCAGCAAACTGCTCTGTGGGGAGGCAATGAAGCTCACATGCTAGGAATAAAGTTAGCATAAGAAGGTAGCTGAATGAATGGCAGGAAACTAGCCAAGCAGTCAATCAGCTTTTTGTAAGTCTCATCTAAACTTCTGATAAACCTGATAGGTCTTGGCTGGCCATTCCCAGTCAGTGGAAACTATTCCATGTTTGTGAAAATTTTCAATCACTTGCAATGACTTTTAGATGATTCATGTTGTAGTAGGAACCTTCAGGAAGGAGGGTGTTCGAAGGGGAAAAGTAAAGAGGAGGCTATAATCTTGCATTAACTGAATTTTCTATGCCATTTGCATCCCGGTTAAATCCCATTTACTGCTATTTTTGCTGTAAAATTTCTTATCACAAAGTGTTTGGAGGGTGCCTATACAGTGGGAAATATGGATCTTCATAAACCAGGAAGATCTGAGCTTGTTGGTTGGATTCTGTCTTCAAGGTGTCCAAATTGCAGACAGAGTTGTTTCCACTAAAAGTCTTTTAATCATCTGAGTAGACACTAAAAAAATGTTAGAAATAACAGGTAAAGAAACAAAGGAGTCAGTGAGTGAAATACTAAAGAACAGAAATACTGATGAAAAAGCTATGATTAAACATTTTTCTGAAAAAATATCCCTGTGGACAGATTAGCTTTGTCACAGAACATCCATGTTTGTCTAACACATTCAGATTTTATTTTTTAATAAAAAAATATTTTTAAGAACTGACAAAAGTAGTTAAAAAATTCTTAGACAGGAGGAAAAAAGAGGGAATTTCAGTCTTTTCTAAAGTATAGCCAAAAAAATAATCATACTCATATAAATTGAGGATTTTTTAAAAAAATATTATTTTCCATTAGTAAAAGTGTTTTCAACTTTGTGACCTTATAAACTGAGGAGTTGTAAAGAAGAAAAACTTTTAGCTAATCCATTGCATTTATATCTCTTACAGTCCTTACAGTCTTTCTAAACCTTTTACTTTTTAAACTTTCTAACTTTAACTTATTGTACAGCAGATTTAAATCTGACATTTGGAGTAAATTTCAAGAGATCTCAGAAGAACCTGAGCTCTACAAGTCTGTGATACCCTTTAAAATCTAACAGCTGAGTCACTCTAGTCCAGATCTGCATTAAAGAAAGCAGAGCTGGGTAATATGATGTTCTCTGACTTCAGATTTGTAGACTGTTCTATCCAATAAGTATAATCATTACAGTGATACGCACAAAAAAATGCTGTTCTTATTCTGCAACACCATCTCTGTCGCGTTAACATAATAACAAATGTGGGGCTCCAACGACGTCATGCAATTTGAATTACTTAGTATGGTATGAGTATACATAAACAAATGCACCAAACTTTTTCCTACTTGAAAGAGATTACATTAAAACAGTAGTATACCAACACGTGCAATCTGTAAACCCACTAAACAAGTAACTGCTGTGTTTTGTCAATCCTGCCTCTTCCTATGAGTCATATAATATTTTGTATCTGCTTCAAAAACCTCCAAAGCCTTCATCTGTTTATCCAGGGAGATCTCAGTGACTGACCACACACCCTCTTACGCAGATTCTGTTCTCACATTTGACTGCAGTCAGCATTTTAACACAGGAACCATAGAGACACTTCCACGGCAGCAAATCTATGCCATTATTGTTTTTATTTAAAGCTCTCCCTTATCCATTTCTACCTCTCATGCACTTGGTATTGGACTTATCCCAGTGTATCTCATGCTTTTTCTTTGATATGACAATAGTTTCATAGTTTTCCATGGTTACTAAGCCAGTAGTTACTCAACCAGCATATATACCTGCAGATATATCGGGGTACACAGTTGTTCTTTAATTCCTTTTCATTCAGCTGATTTGTGACTCTGCAAAATAAAAAGAATGATGCTTTGTTTGTCAACTTGTTTGTGCTTTAGAGAGGAAAAATGCTATAAAAGAACTAGGTTTGTTTGTGACTATTGTCCTGACCTCTCTCCCATTATTTTGACTCCATTATGCTTCAGAGAAATTGTTTCCATTTGTATATCCAGGTAACTATCCATCTATCTGCAAAACTAGCATTTAGGCAGAGGAAATATCGAACAAAAAGGTGTTTGGTTTGGTTTTTTTTTGCTTTGATTTTTTTATTCAGCATCTCACTAGCTTTCCAGCAAAAAGAGTATAGATTTTTGAACTTGTTTGTTTGGAAAGGTGATTATTTTTCCACACTGCTATAATTCAGCTGAAAAGAATATTCCTGTGTAGTAAAAACAACAATGCACATGCAATTTGGGGGACAGCAGAATGAAATGTGACAGGGTAAACTGGAAGAACATCCCAATGACCTCATGCCAAACACTGTGTTACTGCGTACCTCAGTTTCCCTAGCTGCCCAAACGTAGGATGTTGTTTTTCCCTCTTTGCAAACACTGGTAATACCAAGGCTTAAAGACTTACAAATTCATAGTTTGGAAAGCACTGTGACAGAGTTGTATATATTCTTGAACCTCAACCTTTCAAAAGCTAAATAATTTGTCCTTCTTGGTTACAAATTGCAGAAATAAAAGGAATCCTAATTTATTGTTTTTAAATTATTTGTTTTAGCTCAGAAAATATCTCTCTTGTTTACATTTGACCGTCACATTATCTACCCTTCACCTGCAGATTTTTCTTTTTATTCCTGTGGTAATTGCAATATCCTGGGTACATGTGCATCTTTGATCACTGTTCAGCTGATATCTCAGTGGGTAGCAGGGAGGGAAGAGGCTTCCCTGTGCAGAAGATTGATCTTTTGTTGATTTGTTTTGTTATTATATTGGCATGGTTTACAAAAGCATGAAAAGTTTTCAAAGATGACCAAAATCAATTATTCCATTTAGAAGCAGTGTCATGGAAGTGACTAGCTGTGCCTTCAGAAAAACCCACCCCAAAATAAAAAAAAACAGTGCTCGAGGTGAGATAAGAAAGACTTGCTTTTAGCCTGTCATGATCATCTGTGGCTGGAAGCCTCTGTGTCTAATGGCAGAATATATGAGCAACAGGATGCTCATTCCAGCTGCTATTTGAGGTTGCGTTTTCTTCCATCAAGACAGGTTAAATGCAGATTACCAGCTGCCTGACACTCCCTTCCCAAAGAAAGAATTGGATCCCCCAGTAATTACTTTTACTGTGACTTCTATGAGCCCCTTGTCAGGCCCAAAATTTGGATTAGAGTTGCATTTATAAGAGCTAAAGGGCTTACCTGTTATGTAGGACTTATGCTGGATGTATTCATGGGGATTAATGGTGAAATGAGAATCCAGGTCCCACAGAAGCAAGTAGAAAACCGCTACTAATGTCATTAGAAATTGGATTGGACTGTTAAAAAATTTTCTAAGTAAAAATAGGACATTTCTAGTCATACCTACAAGGAAAAATGCTTCTGGAAGTTTTCTCCCTGAAAAATGCTGATGGAACCTTTGGAGCTTTTGTTTTTCCTCTTTTCACATCCTGTATCTGATCTGTAGTTATCATGCACAGCCAGATATGAACCAGTTTTGGATATGTGTGCTCCATATCACTATGTTATTTAGAAAGATCCATTACTCTGTATTTATATTTAGGTCAAAGAGTTTTCTTACAGTTTTGCAGTGAATGTAATACATAAAAGGATAATGTAGCTGTGATAAACAGTGCTGTTTGAGGTGATTACAATGAGAAGAGGGGTTTGTATAAATGGCCAATATATTTCAAAAAGTCATCTTCTTTTGAAAGCATAAAGATGACTAATTTCTTCACTTAGAATGAAAGAACTCTAGAAATAGAAAAGTTTCATTAGTACTCCTTCCCTAATCACTCACAACAACCATCAGCTGCCTACTGGGTGAGTGGGTGAAGGAAGTGTTCTGAAAACCCCACAAAAATCAATTAAAATATGTTAATAAATTAAGTGGATGTTGAATCATCTAGAGTGAGCATTGAAAGGGGAATGGCAAATTCTCTGCAAAACTTAAGCTTGCTTAGGAAGTCCTAAAACAGTCACTTCTCTCCAAAAGTGCTCAGATCTCTTTCACATTCAAATTTACCTTGTTCCCACCTCAAAACTCTCAGAAGTAAAGCATTTAATATCTCAGTACAACAGTAGTAGGGATAATACCTTTTTCCTTTATCTAAGCCATCCATCTTTAACTAGGTGTCCAGTGAGGAGAGTATAGAAAAGGACAAGAAAGTCCAAAGCTATAAAATGAGGAAAGATGAAAGAAATTTGAGATTTTCATTTCAGCAAAAGAAAATGCAAAGGAAGTTGCCATCGTGATCCTCAAATAAGAAAAAGGTCACTGAAAAGGCAAAGAGAATAAACTGATTTTTGGGTGTTGGTTTATGGTTTATTTTGGGGTGTTGGTTCAATATGACCCAACAACATGTTCTTGCAACCCATAAAGCTAACCGCATCTCCTGGGCTGCATCTCCAGCAGTGTGGCCAGGAGGTCGAGGTGAGAGATTCTCTCCTACTCTGCTCTGATGAGACCCGGCCTGGAGTACAGTGTCCAGCTCTGTGAACACCAACATAAGGACATGGATCTTATGCGTAGGTTTAGATTAGATATCAGGAAGAATTCTTTACTGTGAGGGTGGTGAGGCACTGGAACAGGTTGTCCAGAGAAGTTGTGGATGCCTCATCCCTGGAAATGTTGAAGGCCAAGTTGGATGGGGCTTTGAGCAACGTAGTCTAGTGGAGGGCATCCATGCCCATGGCAGGGGGGTTGGAACTAGATGATCTTTAATGTCCTTTCCAACTTTAACCATTCCTTGATTCCATGGTTCTGTGATGATTTCTGAGGATAGGTTGGGAAGCCATGGACTTGTACTCAATCAAGGTACATGCAAGACAGAAACTCAGAAAAGCTTTCTAATCATGGAAATGAGGAAGAAGTGATAGATTGTCAAAGGACACATAGGATCCAAGATCAAGTTAGACAATCATCTATCAGGGGAGAGCTGGGTTAGAGCCAATCCTTGTCTTATGTTACCTCTCATCCTCAAAACAAAACTAGTTATATATATTGACTTGCAGCATAGTATTCTTTCGAGCATTAATTAACTACCACCTACAAGTACAATTGAATTTTAAACAGATTTCATTTATTATTCTCATGTTCATCTACTATACTCTGTTCCGTGACTGCCTGTGTATTGCAGGTGATTTGAATCCTCATTAACTCAAAGTAATCTTTACCTGGTTTATTTATTTATTTTTTTTTAATCGGTGCACAAATCCCAAATCTCCTTTTTATTAAGTATTCACCCTGCAAATTTGGAAAAATAGTAATTTTGTAAAAGCAGTTTAATGATCCTTGTCTTGCTGAGCTTACTTGCTTGTCAGTTCTGGATTTGGTCGTATTGCTGTTCAGTGCAGGCAGTTGACCTTGTTTTTATAATTTTATTCCCAAACCAATTTTTCTTTTAAAATTCATAAGTAATTCTCATTTAATTTCATACACATTATTGTCTTTGGCTACTAAGCACCAGACAAAGTAAGATTAATCCTCTTTAAGGAGGAAAAAAAAAGGAGAAAAAATGTGCTCTTGAAGCTATTATCAGCCAACATGCATATTTTTCCTAACTCTTGCATTATGCAAGATTAAAAAATATTATAGTATCTAATGTTTCCTAACAAGAATGGGCTGTGTTTAATACATAAAATTATCACAGTAACAGGATAGCAGAATTAATTTTTTTCTGCAGTATCTTACATATTACTGGGTATTTTAAATCACACATATGATTTATTCTGAATTCATGTTTTTAATGCTTTATGCAGACAACAGTTGTCTCAGATCCTCCAAAGCACAAATTCAAAACCAATAATACGTTAGTTAAAGTCAGGATTTTTATTGACCTGAAGGTACACCATAATTGACAAGTCAGTTAAGTATGTGTTCAATTCCATCCTTTTCCAGCAAACCTTTTCAACTTAACTTTTGGCAAAAATTCAAAGTTAAGCATAACATAGGTAATGAGTCTTCAAGCATATAATTTTGTGCTTCTCTAAGAAGGTTAATTAAACCCTGGTAATGAACAAGGCTATCCTGATAGTAAATACTGAAATTCAAATCAAGCACTCCTATGGTTTGGACACCTTTTTTTTTTTTTTCCTTTTTTTTGTTTCCTTTTACATGTGTACATTTGATTACGGTATTAAAAACTAGGGATGGAAAAAAATTCATATCTTACACTTCCTCTTTTGCTTGGGAATTTTTTTGCCTCATAGAAGGTATTACCCAGAGGATTCACAGACTCTCAGCTGAGATCACCATGTGATGCTGCCTTGAAATATAGGGCTCTGGTCTTAGAGTCAAGTCCCCAGCACTGGCTCATTGCTGAATGAAGTCTCAGAAACTGTGACTGGAAATAGGACTACATTTACAGATCTGTTACTAGGTCTAAATTCAGGAGAGAGGTCAAAGAACTTACTAAACATGACATCAATAGGGGCAAGCATTTGTCATTAAAAAAAAAAAAAATGAAAAAGGAATACCAAAGGGACAAAAATGAAGAAGCAGCCATTTTTCCATTTCAATTTATTAATGTTACAACTCTTCAGAGGGCAGTATGCGTATCACCATGCACTCATACAGAAATGTAATTCTGACTGCTAGGAAACAAACTCTACATGTGGGTGTGATTTGATGTCTAACCAACCTGTTTGTAGTTTCAGAGTTTGACAGGGTCTAGCTGACTAAAAAGGTTTTGATGCATGCTTCATTTTTGTTGAGATGGGATGGGACTTCTGGGGGGTGAGCAGGGTGGAGTTCCAGCACTACTGGAAAGGTTTAAAAATGACCTACAAAAAAGTTTCTCTGTACAGCAGACCTGATATGAGAAGGAGAATCAGATGCTTTGGGGTTTTAGACTTGGAAAGGATTAGGATATTGGTTGAATAAGGTCAATAAGTACTGACAAAGTGATTTCCGAAAGTAGACTGCTGTTTTGTATCAGAAAACATTACTTGATGGAAGGAAGTTGAAGACTATTTTATACCAAGGACAGGATACCCATTTCAGACACAAGGTAGTTTAATTATTGGAGCAATTAATCTAGAGATATGTTGAATTCTCCACCCCTGGAAAGCAAACACTGGAAAGCATTTGACGTCTAGGTCAAATCAGAATCATAGCCTTGATGTAGAAATATAACAATAATTGCCTTAGATATGCCTGATATGACATTTCAGAGGCCGAAATCTGATTTACACCTACTAAGAATCCAGCCCAGTAGTGACATGCTCTCACATCAGATTTCCTAAACCTGGCAACTCAACAGCTGAGAACCATCATAGGCAAATGACCAAAATATGGTCAGGCAGGTCGTTTCCCTTGAGAAGCAGTGCACTGAAACTTCATACTTCCTTTGCTCTACATATTTTTTCATAATAATATACCAGTTGTAGTCTTTTGACAGATACTGCCAAAATTGCTGTTTGTGCTAAGTATTATAAATTCTAACCAACTCATAGTGCTTTGGGACATGTCACTAAGTCACTAAAAAATCCTTAGGAGACCATGTTGTACATGAGAGAAGTTTGGATCTATCACAGACCAAGCAATCAAAATAAAATGTGTGACATAAGGAAAGTAATAACATAAGGATTTCAAAATACCATGGTTATCTCCTTTATTGACTCCAGGCAGGGGAAACAGAAAAACTGACCTTACAGGATGATCCTTTCAGTGCTACTGGAAGCCAAATTCCAGTGTAAAATATAAACCAATTTTACCAGTGAATTTTTAAACGCATTTTCTTAGGAACAACACTGCTGTAACTGACTCTGAAATCTTTGCCTCTTTATAAATTTACTCTGAAACATCCTGCCGCTTCTTTTTTTTCCAGTCTCTGGAGCTGAGATATATTGTTGTTAGTTGTCAGCATTATTATTTCTTCTGCAGAGTGAACTTATTGTGTAATTACATCTACCAGTACCAGTAACTACCACCAGCTACAACCCAAACAGAACTACTGGGTAAGACAGGCCTTCAGTTATTCTTGTGTTAAATCACACTGTGTCACTTCCAAAAATATCTTACAACCAATTGTGTGCTGCATCCCAAGGGAAAGGGAACTCAAAATCACAACGGTTTCTAGATAAAACAGAAATGATGGCACTATCATCTTTCCTTCAAACTCTTTCCAGTCTCCTGTGATCCTTGCAAAGATGTGACACATTTGTTTGGTCTCTAGCAAGTGCTGATAACACCTTGCTTAAGGTATAAAGATGCCACTGGGAAATCTCAGAGATAAGTAGCAGTTAAACTCGGGCTGCTAATTTAAGGGTCACATGTGTTAGGTGTATTATCCACTGACATTTGAGCATAAGCCTCGCCTGTGATTACTGCATGAATCAGTAGCACGTAAGAGGTAGGATTCCAGGTTTGTCTATATTACCAGCCAATGCAGTGCAAAAAAAGAGACAGATTAGTGGTTTGATTTCATAAAGTTCATTACAGCTCTCAAATTGCATGTCAGCATCACCTGTGTGCCAGCAGAGAGGCTAATGCAGGCTGCTGATCCTGCCTGCACACCCTGTGTCTCTGCCTGACAGATGATGGTGCCTCCTGCCTCACAAGTGGGGGTCTCTTGATGGCAACCTGGCACATGGCTTTGGCCAACAGGGAAACTGCTTGAGCACACACCGGTGCCCTCAAGCCAGTACCATGTGCCTTGAAGTATAAATGTGAGGCAAATTTACAGCTGGACATAGTCACATATGTACTGACAGCATACGTTCCCTGGCCTTGTGTACCTTTGAGTTTTCTACCACACCAGATACACACACAATTCTTGGTAATACTTAAATAACAACACAAGCAGTAGTTCTGCTTTAGTTTTATATAGGGCATGCGTGTTCCACTAGATATTTTCACGGATGAGAAACATGCAAGAATGCTTGCTGTTCTGTGTGGTAGCAGTGGGGCTCTGTTTGGTTATGTGTGCATGAATAGCCTGAGGAGTTCACAAACGTGTTTGATTTGCATTGAGTGAAGAACCTTAGAAACTGCTGTGATGAGCAATGAGGAGAAGCACAAGTTAATACAGCAAACAATCAGTTGGTGTGTAGCTCTCATTAATACAAAGACATCTTGTCTTTGAAAACTAGATGGTATTATTTAGTTCTAATACGATGGCAAATCGATGAGCTGAGATCAGATACAGACTGGAGATTGGAACATTTTGTTGATTGCAACCAAGAGCTGCCAGGTCCACAGAATCATAGAATGGTTTCAGTTGAAAGAGACCTTTAAGATCACCTAGTCCAACTGTTAACCTAACACTGTTACCACTAAACCATGTCCCTCAGCACTACATCTACATGCCTTTTAAATACCTCCAGGGATGGTGACTCAACAACTACCCTGGGAAGCATGCTCCCTTTCAGTGAAGAAATTTTCCCTAATATTCAATCTAAACTTCCCCTGGCACAATGTGAGGCCATTTCTTCTCATCCTATCGCTTGTTACTTGGGAGAAGAGACCAACACCCTTCTTGCTACAACTTTCTTTCAGGTAGTTGTAGATAGCGATAAGATCTCCCCTCAGCCTCCTTTTCTCCAGGCTAAACAATGCCAGTTCCCTCAGCCCCTCCTCATAAGACTTGTTTTCAAGACCCCACATCAGCTTTCCCTTCTCTGAACATGCTCCAGCACCTCTATGTCCCTCCTGTAGTGAGGGGCCCAAACCTCAACACAGTACTCAACATGCAGCCTCACCAGTGCTGAGTACAATCACTTCCCTAGTCCTGCTGGCCACACTATTTCTGATACAACCCAGGATGCTATTGGCCTTCTTGGCCACCTGGGCACACTGCTGGTGGGTATTCTGCCTGCTATTGACCAGGTCCATTTCCACCGGGCAGCTTTCCAGGGTCTTTTCCGCAAGGCTGTAGTGTTGCATGGGATTTTTGTGACCCAAGTGCAGGACCCAGCGGTTGGCCTTGTTGAACCTCATACATTGGCCTTGGGTCATCAATCCATCCTGGCTCTGCAGATCTCTCTGTAGAGCCATCCTACACTCAAACAGATCAACAGTCCCGTGCAGCTTGGTGTCATTACAATCTCACTGAGGGTGCACTTGATCCCCTCATCCAGATCATTGATAAAGATATTAAAGAGAACTGGCCCCAGTACTGAGCCCTGGGGAACACCACTCATGGCCACCAATTGGACTCAGCTTCATTCACTGCAACTCTTTGGGCCCAGCCATCCAGCCAGTTTTTTACTCAGTGAAGCATACGCCCAAGCCTTGTGCAGCCAGTTTCTCCAGGAGAATGTTGGGGGAAAATGGTGTCAAAAGTTTTATTAAAGTCTAGGTAGACAATATCCACAGCCTTTCCCTCATTCATTAAGTGGATCACCGTTTCATAGAAGGAGATCAGGTTAGTCAAGCAGGACCTGCGTTTCATAAACTGATGCTGACTGGACCTGATCGCCTGGTTGTCCTGCATCTGCTGCATGATGGCATTCAAGAGGATCTACTCAATAATCCCAGCACCAAGGTCAGATTGACAGGGCTGTAATTCCTCGAATCTTCCTTCCAGCGCTTATTGTAGATGGGTGTTCCATTTACTAACCTTCAGTCAACTAGGACCTCCCTGGTTAGCCAGAACTGCAAATAAATGACAGAAAGTGGCTTGATGAGCACTTCTGCCTGCTCCCTCACTACCCTTGGGTGGACCCCATCCAGCCACATAGATTTGTGTACATCTAGGTAGTGTAGCAGCTTGCTGACTGAGGCAAAGAAGGTATTAAGTACCTCAGCCTTTTCCTCATCCTTGTTCACTATGTTTCCCCCTGCATCCAACAAAGGATGGAGATTCTCCTTAGTCCTTCTTTTGTTGTTAATGTATTTATAGAAACATTTTTATTCTCACCCACAAGTCCTTCTCTGTTTGTCTTCTCTAGAAGGTGTCCTTCTCTGGGGCACATTATCTAGTTGGCCTACTCAGCAGCTGTGTCAGGAAGTTATCTTCCACACACTCCAGGAACCTCCTAGACTGTTTCCTCTCTGCTGTTTTGTATTTCCAGCAGACATCTGGGAAGTTGAAGTCCCTCACAAGAACAAGTGGTAGTGATTGTGAGACCTCTCCCAGCTGCTTTTAGAATATTTTGTCTTGATCATGCCTGGGTGATCTACAACAGACTCCTACCATGATATCTGCCTTCTTGGCCTTCCCCCTGATTTTTACCCACAAACACTCAACCCGCTTATCACCATAATGAAGCTCTAGATAATCAAAACACTCCCTAGCCAACAGAGCCACTCCACTGCCTCTCCTACGTGGTCTATCCCTTCTGAAGAGTTTATAGCCATCCAGCACAGCACTCCAGTTGTATGGATCATCCCACCATGTTTCTGTGATGGTGACTATATCATAGTTTTCCTGGTGCACAATGATCCTCCTGTTTGTTGCCCATGCTGCGTACATTGGTGCAGATGCACTTCAGTTGTGCTATTGAACCAGTCAAATTCTGGACAAAGAAGTCCCAATCCCTACCTGACCATTCCCAGGCACTTCTGTGATTTCTAGTCCATCAATATCCCTTGTGTCCTTGCTATTGCATGGCACTCTATCCTCTACCTCCACTCAGATGGCAGACCAAAGGACCTCACTAGCACACCATCCCACAAACATTGATGTGTCGCCCCCAAGGCTTGTCTCTAGTGAGCCTGGTTTTATCCCTTTCCCCCTTCAAATCTAGTTTAAAGCCCTTTCAATGAGTTCTGCCAACTACTGTGCAAAAATCTTGTTCCCGCTTTGAGACAGGTGTAACCCATCTGTCACCTGCGGTGAATCCATCACTGATTTTAGTGAGGATTTTAACCATGGGTTTTTGCAGCCAGGCCCACCTCCTGATGCTCTGAAGACATCTTCTGCATACAGTCTGCAGTGCTTGATTTATATACAAACATCTGGAGAGCCAACACTTCGCTCTGTCATTCCAGGACAAGGCATGGACGATCACTTCTCCCAGTGGGAAATTAAAGATAACTCTAGCGTAGCCTCCTGAGTATTTATTGACAAGTTATTGGCTGTCCTCTCTGGCCTTTCCGAGTCTGACAAATGATTGAATAGGGACCTCTATCACATCCTTAGAAATGCTGATTGAAAATGGTGGATTAGCCATTATATTGAACATGGATATAAAGTAGTCATATATCACTGGGGTTTAATCTCTTTTGCAGAAAGGAGAGCATATTGATTAGAATCGGAATGCTTAAAGTTAGGTACACCTTAAATGACAGTTTTGGCACCTAGACATGCATCAGTAAGGCTCTTTTAATGTGTCATATTATTCTGCCTAAATTATTGCATTGGCTTTTCTATCATCCTTCTAAAAAACTTATCGATCTCTTATTTTCAGGTATTGTTTTTTTTACACCAGAATGTTCCTTGTGGCCTTTGCAATGATGTTGCAGTTTTCAGATGCTGTTGAAATCTCACTGAGATTGATACTTGTTAAATTACAATCCCTGGGTGTAAATGTATTTTGAATCTAATGGACTTGCTTTTGGTCTCTAGTGCAGTTGTCAAAGCAGTCTTACTTGGAAGTTCCAGAATTATTCTTAAATTGAAAAAAAAAATGCTAAAAGTAAGTCAAGGACACTTCTTTCTAGTGCTAGAGCAATAAGAAAGGAAAAAAAAAGATAATTTCATGCTATTTTCTAAATTCTCCTTTCTTTTTTTTTTTTGGTAATTAACTTGGTTTCAAAGGTGAAGTCTTCACGTTTTCTTTCTTATCACTCTTTGCTCTGATTAACATCAAGAAAATGGTGAGAAAACCTTGTGCATAAATTTCAAACAACCATGAGTGTTAACTAAGTGTAAATGCAGAGGAGCTTTTTCTGTAGATCATCACCTGCAATGGAAGACAAAGCAACTATAAACTATGGAAAAGGACATCACCCAATTTTGTACTGTGCATGTTTCCTTCAGAGTAAAAGAGCATACAAATGTTTTCAAGATTTCAGTCTCTGGAAAATGTCTCCCAGGCTTCATACAGGAGCTGGAAAAGTGCTGAAACTTTCTGCTTTTACTGTATTAGCAGTATCTTCCTGCCCCTAAAGGTCATTCATTGTAGAAACGGGTGCTGGCTGAATAGACGGTTTATCTATTTATGGGCATATTTATAGACTTGACATATTTAATAGATACAGCTGGAGTGGAATACACCACTAATTTCAGTTGTATGAAGAACAACAGTACAGTTTTCTCATTTGGCTTGTTTCATTTGAAAGTCACTTTGTAGATCAACCTTCAAAGTAATCATGTCCAGTAATAATGTCCAGACCATTAAATGTATCCTGCAAATACCATTGTTAATTCAATAGCCTGCTTGATTCCACAAAAAAAAATCTTTTGCACATAGGATACACTCCTCATTTTGTATATAAATGTGTGAAGTGATGACACATTGCAGGAAAAGCTTGAAGAATGACTGATCTGGGTCTGAAGAAGAAAAACTCAGGACTCGCATTTTCAGGGCAAAAGGATGAGAAGGGTGGTTTGCAATTCACCATTTAGTACTCAAAGAACTGGGATCTTGTGGTTGTTCTTTTTGTCACTAGGAAATTTGCAGGTAGTTATAGCTATAAACTGCTGTTTATTAGGCTACTAGCACCAACTGGCTTGCTAATTCTGCATCAGTTCAGACAGTAATCTGCGCTGTGTCAGAATGCAAGGAGCTGATATGACATGTATGACGTTATATCTTTCAGCAAACTAGAACTCTTTGGATGTGAATTAAGTTCCACTGTCACTTACAATCTGTTCCAGAGCTGCTTTCTTTGAAGTAAAAAAAAAAAAAAAAAGAGTATTCACCCTTCTATCGTCTGTGCCGTGTAGCTAAATTCACAGAATACTTCAGGTCATTTAGAACAAGCTTCTTGGCAATCAGGAACATATGGTCCTTAAATAGTCCATCAAAGTCAGAAAGCTAATATGACTTGCTGTTTGCTGCTGCTGTCATTTTTTCCTGAAAATCGCCCTTTCATGCAGACTCTGACAATTCTGATGAAATCAGAAGAAAGCACAGATCCTATATCAAGTTCCATTTTAAGCTATGTTTCTTCAGTCTGTAAAAAAAAAAAAAAGTCATAGCATACTCTGAAGTACTGTCTTTTAAATTAAACATTTGCCAAGATGGTATACTAAGGTACTCCATGATGTAAATGGATGAAATGAAATTCTCTGTGAATTTTTTTGTAATAGGATAAATGGACTTGCATGTCATCACAAAGACCTTAATTTATTACATTTTGTATTGGATTCAGTCATGAACCATCAATTATTTGCACTGTATGTTATTTTTCTTTTGTTCTTTGTTGCATCTCAACTCATTGACTTTTTCTTGCATAAAATTTGTGACACTGTTACAAATTTCTGGCCTTCTGCAAAAATCCATTGAATCAGCAGTTTCTGGTATGTGTTTTCAGGCTAGATCCTTCTGAGCACATATGTGGTGTGATGGTGTTTTGTTTCATTTGTTGCACATCCTAAAGACTTCCCCTAATCCAGCTGCACTCATTCTCCTAATCCAGCTATGTTTTCAAGTATTGTTACCTTTTCTCTTTGGATTTCTTTTGTAAAGGCAGAAATTTTCTGTGGTCATGAGTGACTTCAAAGGATCTGACGTGGAGAAATTTTTATCATCTCATTGTTTATCTTCAAGTAGTTTGCACAGCAAGTTGTGCTTTGCTGTTTATAACATCCAGAAAGCTGCTACCTTTTCTTTACTACTGGCATCATTATCTGTTGTCTGCTAATTATAATCTCGTACCTCTTGTAATGGTTCCCAAGGAAACAGGGCCATAAGCTAATAAGGGGCAGTCATTTTGCACACTCATTGTTATTCATCTGCACAGATTGCCATAGGCCGTATGCTAGGACCTGCATCCACAACCAGATTTGGTCTCAGTCTGTTCTCACTGCGTGCTTCCTCTGGACATGTTGGCAGTGATGTGCCTCAGCTATAGTATATTTGGCTTCAGCCATCACTTGTTAGTGCATCATCATGCTGACAAAGCCCTATGGCTGCCAGTCTGATGTAAAAATGCCTGGGAAAGCAAACCAAGAAGGACCGTTACATTCAGCACTTTGATGTCCTTTAACCAGCCTTGTGTGGTGAATTCTCTGTACTCCTCAGCTGGGATCTAACTTGATTCACCAGCTGTCCTTCTCAAAATATTGTTATCAGTGTGAAAATGCTAAACAGGTGTAGGTATCACTGCTCCATACAACTACATCACGGTTTACAATCTACATATGCTTCTGCTTAATCAGGTTTTGAAAGCTTCAAAGAAGTCCTACCAGAAGGTGTAGACCACAGGCTGTTTGCTATATACTCTAGCCATTGACTTGCTCTTGACTTCTAGCAAAGAAGTCAAGAGCAGTTTAGGATAATTCCTGTGGTCTACACACAGTTGAACACAAGAGAAACAATCCTATTGCATTAACCTTTGGATCATATCTTTGCCTAAGTCCAGCTGAAGAAATAATCAGCAAAGCTTTTCTGTTGGCAAAATATATTGAGGATCACTTGTTATGTTGCTATCCTCTGTAGATTTTGTTCAATGGGAACAAAATGCAGGCCACTTGACTTAGGGAAGAAGTCCGGGGAAAGACTTCAGCCATTTAGTCAGGAAGTGGATGGAAAGACCCACATTATCTGGTTAGTTCAGAGCGTGTGGTAGTCTCTATCACATCAAGATGTAGAATAAGTATCACGGAGTTTAAAGCCCAAAGAAGTTGTTTTGATCCCACTATCTAATCCTTCTAACAATGCAGGTGACATAGTCATTCATGTATTTATCGTGACAACTATTTCTTAAGCTGCACAGATGTGGATTTGGGATAAGAGGAGTGTAACTCATTCTCACCTCCGTGACTGTATTATCAAAACATCAGATGTGGGTGTCTTCCTCTTCACATGAGGACTTCACTTACTGACGAAGGTTTTCTCTGCCTGTGCCTACCTAGTCCTCTGTGTTTCTCTGTGTTCTTCTATATCTTTTCCATTTCTACAAATGGGGAGAAATCAAAATGCACAGTGACTGTATAAAATTTGCATACTATACATACTGTAATTTCTCCAAAGGTGACATATTGTCAGTATGTGTAAGTTATTTAGTTGCAAAAGGTGTGAGATGAGTTCCAGAGGCATCTGCATTGCTAGGAAATAACTCCCTCTTTGAACACACACCAGCTGCTTCCCTTTTTCACTGGAGTGTTTGCATCATGTCACCACCTGACATCATTTGCCCTGGAGGGTCCAGGAAGGAATAGAAAGGTTGCCATGTTAATTAGAGGAGACCGATAAAACCTGATGTTTTATTTATTTTCTTGAAGAGGGATTTCTGTGTCTTATCCTGTTTTATGGTAATACTTTAATGATGAATTTTTTGAAGTTTTGTTCAGAATCACTTCCCCTGAGGAACAAGTGCTACAGCAAATTACAAAGGCCTCCAGTGCTTTAGATTTCTCATTAAAATTAACCCACCCCTGACTGCAGTTAACAAACAGTCATAACATCCTCAAGGACCATAACTTAGCTCCTGATGATGACATAGGTAGAACTCAACATATACACTATTTAAGCATTTGTATTTAATGATTGAGATGGAGTCCGTACTGTGGTTAAAACCACTAGTTTAGAAATACTGCAAATACGTATAGCTTGCAGCAAGTTATGCCAGGAAGGGAATAGAGTTATCTAGGTCAATCTCACAGAGATTCAAAAGTTGAACACATTCATGGATCTTGGCCCATGGTGTTTCTTTTGCCTGGCAAGCACCAACCCTTGGGCGAAATGGATTTGCAGTAATTGGCTATTGGCAGAACTCATGGGGTAGGTTGTTGCATTGCTGTAACTACAAGGACTTGTCACACTCGAATGGGGTCAGGATAAGTCTGGGTGTAAATGTGCCCCATGGCAATTAAATCAACACTGTTCTCTTGGAACAGAGCTGGACTTGGACCTGTGGGGCCTAGAAAGCCAAGGAGTAAGGCAAAGAAGAATAGTTGTGATTTCTTTGGTGTCAGATTTATCATCCTTCAAGTTTAGGCTTCAGAGGGACAAACTAAGTTGTCACACATAATGAAACCTTTGTTGAAAATCAGTTTTCATTCCTTTCTTGTGATCCAGAGGAATTAAGTGGTTAAGGACCAAAAGGCAAAGATTTGACTTTTATAGATACCTTGCTTTAAAGATGCATTTTGCATAAATACCTTGACTGAAGCAATCCACTCTGCAGCCTTGGTATTTATAATATAATAGTCTCTAAAAATTCCAACCACGCACAGGGTGTCATTTTTCTAGATACTGTGTGTAATTCAATAAGAAGAGATAATTTCCAGAAGCGTATATAACCCAGAAGAAAGCTTAGGTGGGTAAAAAAAAAAAAAGCCCAATAAGAGAAGACCATTTTGTACACACTATCTTTAATCACAGATTAAAATAATTTGACATTCAGCAAACCACTTAAGCATTTGTCCCACTGAATTTAGCTCACCATCTATTTGGTGAGCAAACCAAATCTATTTGGTTTGGGGCAAATACAGGGTTTTACACATGGGTAAGCAGTTTACCTCAGCAGGTTTCTGACTCTTGATTGTGGCTACTTGAAGCAATTGCAATATGAATGACAACAATAATACTAATGAGTCTCTTTAATTAGGATCACATACTGCCAAAAATACCTCTGAAAAACACCTTTCCTGGTCCAGATTTTGTACAATTTATTGTGGTTTCTACTGAAAAAGCTTCTGGATTTACCTTTGAGCTCTTTGCCCTGGCTGTGATTTTCATAAGAGGTTGTTTTTATGCAAATAGCATATTATTCACAATTTTTCAGTGTTTGTCTTGTGCTGATTACATTAGCAGCTTGCCTTCTGTACTTGCAGTCTTGCTGCTAACAATGTTACAGATCATATAATGAAGTTAATAATGAAAGCAACTGTGTCACTTTCATTGTCTATACCACCAGTGTACACGGATGAATAAGAGGCTGGTGCGATAATTTTGGAAGTGCTCAACAACCCATCATGTGTGGGAGGCTTAATCCATCAGGTGTGGGAGCTTTTTGCCATGGTCTAGCACTCTTCTCCAAGTCCATTGCTTACTGAGAAAAAAAAGAAGGATTTTCATCCTGTTTCCTCAGGGTCCATCTTTAGATTCTATTAAACCTATCATTTGGATAGAAGCAAATTATACAGTCCAAAGAAAATGGTACAAAGACACAGTTTTTGCTCTAATTGTCACAGATTTGAACAACGTGTTCTTGCCAAAAAATTTAATGCATCACTTTAGAAAGCTGTTTATGCAGCATGTGAATTATTTGGGATAAGTTTCATTATGGTGATTAATATGCATCACAGTGCATCACAATATGAAACCTATCAAGCCTAGATTGTTTATTTTATTGTTGTTGTTGTTCTTTTGATGGTATGCAATTTAAGAGCAAAACTACCCCCTCTCAAGAAGATCTCAGTGTCTTTTCATAAACTCAATCTCAGTTCATATTTCTGAGATATGATCATGTTTTTGAAATGTTAATTTATATGCATAATACCTTTCTTACATATACCTTATAAAAAGAAGTTGGGTTTATAATATACATGGAAACTAATTTTCTCATAGTTAAGCTTTTGAGCTTTGTACAAGTTAAACACTATAAAGTTTCCTTGAAAGACCTTCAGTTAACACTGGCTCAGGATATGCAACCACAGAGCTGTGACTTCGGTTTGCATCTGAACAGCCCTTACCCTAAATGAAAGGCAAATTGAATTGGAACTGCCTGGGTTTGCTTTTTTCTCAAAGCCTTGCAGTGCTGTGAATTTTGCAAAAAGCTTGGCCCTGGTGCGTATTTGCACCCTTTTGAGAAACTAGGCAGGAATCCAGAGTATGCTATAAAACATAAAAGCTGGCAGGTTTCTGATTGGTTTAGGCTTCATTTTAAATGTTCCTATGAGTTTTGACGAAAAGGACCTCAAAAGCATTATACCATGAAAAACTCTCTATAAGTTTAACTTCCATAGATCTAACCTAGCTAGACTTCTGTGAAGCTTGTCATATTTTACTGTAAGAGAAATGATTAATTAAGGTTAAAAGGAACAGAATTAGTAAAAGGACTGTAAGGTGCATAAGAAACTGAAATACAACAAAAGAAAAGTATTAGGCTGAAGGGAGCTTTGTAGCTGAGGTCCTGAAACCTCCATCTTGTTTAATACTCATTATGACTAGCATGATAAACAATGCTTTTGAAATGTGCTAATATTTCAAAGGTGGAAAGGATGCCAATAAAAAAGAAGAGGGATCTTGGTAGTATACAGAATTTACTGAATGACCTGGAGGTCCTGGAGTAATGGAAACAGAAGGTCGGGCATGTCAGAACTAATACAAAATATTGGGCCCAGTCAATATTTAACACTAGGAGGGAAGGAAAATAGCCTGTGTGTTTTGGTCAATCATGGTATGACTATGTAACATCTATGGAAAAAAGCAAATATTGCTCTACCATGTCTCAGGTAAAGTATTAACAACTTTATGTATAAAGTCTGTATAGTTCTTATTTTTATTCCCTATATAATTTTCTGGTCACCTGTGTTAAGGAATGAATTCAAACTGAAACAGGTGCAGAGAACAATCGAGGAACTGGAGAGACCATATAGGAGAATGAAAGATTTTTTGCTTTCTTAACTTAGTAAACGCAAGGCTATGACTGCTCTCTGTAAATTCCTCAGAGAGAGAACCGCAGGATGAGTATGAGATACAGGCAAGGTGGACAAAGAATAAAGTATGTATAAATGAATTTAGGTTGGAAATCAGAAAAAAACCCCAACTCACTTTCAGAGCTATGACAGGGTATCCTTTACTGAATGATGAGAAACCTGCCTATGTAAGCACAAATAAGTGCAGAGCTGATGCCTTGTAAAATTTTGTGCTTCCAAATTAAACAGGAGAGATTTGTCTTGATGGAGAACACTGTAAGTTACAGAGAATCAAAAATACATTTTTGTTTGATTTTTCCTTGGAAAAACATTCAAGTGAGTAGTTTCCCTAAGAAAGGAATAAAAACCTAATTCTGATTTAGGCCAGAAGAGATTAAGGTTACTCAGTACATGCATAGAAATGAGACAACTGACACTGCCTTGTCTCTAAATGATGCCCCAGGTTTCAGGACTGCTCCTTAAGTCCCTGAGTGTCCAAATGGGGAAGGTCACACTGCACAGCAGCAGGTATAAGAAGAAGTGGTGATTTGTATTTCTTTTCCTCAATAGCACTCTTAAGCTCTGGCACACATCGACCAATGTACAAGAAAGGTGAACTGTCAGGGTGTTGTGACTCAGTAGAAATATCTAGTCAAATCTTGTAAGAACTAAATAACACAGAACGTATTAGAGGCTAATAAACAGCCATTAACCACCCAGCATTCAGATTTACCAATTACCACTCTGTTCTAGGCCATGGACCTGTTCGCTGTGGCTGACAACATTGCATTGATGAATCTCAAGTCTTAACCTCCTTGAATTCATGAATAACAATTTGACTCCATGTAACTTGATTACTATGAAATGGAAACTTTAGTTGAGTCTAAACATTGGTTATGAGGTTGAGATGAGAGAAAGACAACCCTACTCCATCACTGGTAATTTAAACTCATATAAAACAGAGCACCTGTCACAGTGATAAATGGGTTTTCTTGTTATCTCGCTGTCGGTATCATTTCCCAGTCAGATTCCTATCAAACACCCAGACAACACTCTGGAAACCAAGGTACAATTGTCTTCATTCTATTTCTTTTCCAGAGAAATGGGTAAAGGTCACAAGATGTGTATAAATATGATTGATTTCATTTTCTTTGAGTCATTCCCAGAGCACAGATTAATTTACTTGTATATGCATACATAAGGGTTTTATAGTCATCACAGAACAGAGAGCTGTTCATTCTTTACTGGCTCCAAGCTTAAGCCACAACCACCTCAAATTAGGAGGTGTCCCAATGGGTTACATCTTTCTAAGTTCATTTCACAGCGTATGGTTAAGATAAATCAATTTTTAAATCTTTTTTACTTTAGATCAGTGCCTCAAGATTTTGAGGGTGTCCTCATCCTGAGGAATGAGGCTGAAAGTACAATGTGAACAAGCTCCTTCCTTACAACTCCAGTGTGTCTTGTTTTCAGTTGTGTCATGTTTTTTTCTAGACTTGAGTTTTTCCTTAGTTCTTTTTTAGTTTAAATCTTTTGATTTCACACCCTGCTCTGTATTAGAAGCAAAGAATATGTAGGAAGATAAATAAAGAAGGAAAGAAAAAAAGCCCCAATATTTAAAAGCATTACACTTGGAAGAATTGTCTGTCCTGCATTAAACAAGTTGTCTGAATCGACAATCACTGTGGTCATTTCTGAATGTAGAAGGTATGCATAAGCTGTCACTTGGTGTCAGTATGAATGAAGAGAACTGTGTCTCGTCCTGACCTATCTGACAGGTTTAGGATTAGCTCTATAACACTGCAAAGTATTTTTATTCTTTTACAGCTTCAGTGCCCTACATCCAACATGATCATTGTGAACTTTCATTCTTTCTTGCTGGACAGTGGTTTTAGAATATAAATTTGAATGTTCATGGCTTTTACTAGCAGTCACGCAGAATAGCTTGTGAACGTGGAGTAAACCCTCCAGAGACTAGAATAATACTGCTGCTTTCTTTTAAGATGTAGCTGAAGAAGGAGGTGGTAATGATGATTTTCTCTTTTTATAGAAAACTTGAAATAAACAGAAGACTCAGATTCTTTCAGTCTCTACCTGATGCTTTTTCATATTTCTTCTCTCCCTAGAGTGATACAGGTGGCAGACTGTAGGTTGGTCTTTCCCTTTTGAAGCTGTCTCTCTGTAGAGGAAAATATTTACATTACTTGATTGTGAAACAGGAGGTGAGAGAGAGAGAGGATTATGCACACCAATTAACAGGTCTCTCTCCTTTTGTGAGAAGGGAAGTCTGGTTTTATGAGATGCTTTAACAATTCTGTATTTTAGCTGGTGGTAAAAGAAGTAACAATCCTGGAGAAGGGAATAGAGGGATCCATTTTAAAAGTGAAAACAAGGTTGTTTGTACATTGACAATAAAGTAATCCAATAATGTGTTCCTCAGGACAGTCTCCTATGGAGCAGCACAGCCAAAGGCTGGTGAAGTGCATCCAAGCCTTACTATTTTCTGTCATTGCCTTCCAGCAACAGATACAGCAGTTCTGCTGTAGTCTGTGCGAGCAGGAGGCAAACGCGGCATGGAAAAGTCGTAAGTGGAGATGGGGAAGCGCAGAGATAACAACACAATAATTGTCAAAATGTTTCACTGTAGAACTTCTCTGAGATGTCAAATTGAGTCATGTCAGACATAGCAGAGAGTTGAAGCTGTTTCTTGAGTGAACCCTAAGGCTCTGTGTACCCAGGGTAAGTACGTGCTCCTCCAGACAAATTTGGAAAGAATGAATGAGGTGTGCTAAGCTCTTTGAAAAAAAGAACTTCTAAGCCAGCATTTCAGGAGCATGTTTCAGGCTTCATTCTGACAGAATGGGGGATGAAAGATGGCTTTTTCTTCCTTCATATTGCCAACTGATTAGGTCTAAGCTGTTCCTCCTCAACATGCTGTCTGCTTTGGATCCCACCTGAGCATCTGAATTTTCCTTGAGTTCTGTGCAAGGGTTCAAATCCAGGTTCCCACTAATTAGCTATTATAGCACTTCTCATTAGGTCATTAGTGGAATGCTTTACTTGATTAAGACCCATGTGTTTTATGTTGTTGCATAAGTCAACACAAAAATAAAATCCTTACACTTCATATGTGTTCCCTCAGGTTACCCTTTCTCTCATGTCAATGGCCAGGCAAGACAGTCCATTATAACCATGACTCTTTGGGATGCAAAAATGGAACTTAGGTGGAAATACACGAAAATTTGCTTTTAGTGAAGTTGAATGTCATCCTTTCTTTGAAGAAGACAAAGAAGACAAGGAAGGAAAGTACAATTTATCCACTGTATTGACATTTGGGTTTGGAAAGTACAAAAATACGTGAGCGGCACATACTATTAATATTAATAATGTTAAAAAAATCCTTTCACAAGGGCTCTGTGTTAATCTTACATGATTCAGCTCCTGGTTGCATAGTGAAGATCTTACATATTTAATAAGCAAATTGAAGTAGGCCCAAATGAGTGAACAACATAGCACTGTAAAAAGAAACAGGGAGGAGGGAATTCTTGTCAGATGAGGTGGCTGAAAAAAACCTGATCTGCTGACATTTTTATGTCTCCTATAAAATGTCATTTTGAATTGAAAGTGGAATGTCTGAAAAAAAAGAAGCAGCAAGTTTCTATATAACCTGATAAATGTAACTGTATTGTTTCCATGAAATCGTATTAAAAAGGTCATCGCTTTACGTATGAAAATACCATGGCAGTTGCTCTATTGCTCTTTCAATTTGGAATAAGCACTTGAATGTCATCAAAGAGAAATAGCTGATATTCTATAATTAAAAGTTGATTTTGATTTACAGTGGGGAAGATAAGAATGTATCCTTCCATATTGCTGAAGTAGACATGCAGCTTATTCGGGAATAAAAGAAATTCTCTGAAGGATGAAGGGAAAATATGATTAAATTAAAATGTCTGGGGTATGAAAACGTGTGTGTGAAAGGAACTGAAAAATTCCCCCTTCTTGTGGTGTTCTACAAGTAACTCCTTTGGGTAAAGACTTCGCCATAGCAACAGATAAAACCTTTATGAGGTGCAAAGATTTGCTAAGAAAATGAAGGTTTTCTATTCCAGTTCAGTTGATGTCTTGAAATGAAATTAAGTCTGGCACGAGTATTTTGTGAGTTATCATAATTTTAAAGATGCATTTTTAAGACTATATCAGCAAAAAGTCTGAGGTACTTTTAGGGTTATGAAGATAGATATGAATGCTGTATCTTCCTGCTATGAGAAGCAGAAATCAAAACCCAAATGAACAGTGACTTCATTTATCCTTTACTCTGCCCTCTTTCCTGTCATCTGTTCTTTCTCTTCCATGTCTTATCATTTTTCATATCTGCATCTCTATCTTCTCTTTAGCCTCTCAATGATGTCTTATATGTTTCATATTTTTCACATTTTTTACAAATAGTTAGATGGCATCATTGGGATAGATCTTGGCCTTAGAGTGTAACTTTTCTTCCTACTTTTGCTTGCTCAGTTCTTTGCTTTGCATTGCATCCCTTCCTACCTCACACTGCATTCTCTGTTTATCCTGTGCAAAATTAGAGATCCAGGCCTTCCCTCATCCCTTGTCCCTGATTTTATTTTTCAGTCACCAACATATCTCCCTGGCACCTGCTCCTTCAATAGGCTTTTGCTTTCATTCACAGTGTGGTTCTCAATGACTTTTTCTGAGGATTTCTGCTCTTGCCTATTCTCAGTAGTGCCTCTGTGGATAGGTTAAATTGAAATTTTCTCATTCTGTGCATTCCTATAAAGGCTTCTAAGAGCAGAGCTACAAAGGTCTTCGTTATGTCATCATCCTCTTCACTGAAGGGCCCCGGCTCTTCACAAGATACAGGCAACTATCTCAGAGGATTAGGACGATTCATAAGAGGGTCCTCTGATTGTCTGACAGTCCTGTGAGTTTCTTGGCTTTTTTACTCTTGGAATTTAAACTGTGTCAATTACACCTGCAGATGGAACTTCTCCTCAAACTATGCCAAAAAGCTCTTTCTGTTTTCATCTTGCCTTTTTGCCTTTGCCATCAGGAACATCAGTTTGTGAATGGAAATTCTCTGTGCTGCAAATTGCTGAACACTTAAACAAATGTCCCCTCCCCTTTCCATCTTTCCTGCCCTGGGCTCTGTAGTTATTTCCCTCTTTTGCTCCTTTTTTATTCCTCCTTTTATGAGGGATCTGTCCTGACATTGTGGAACTGAGACTGAAAGATTAGAATGACAATGTGTGAAATGGAAACCTCTGTCTATCACTTTGCAATCAGCACTCTGCAGTGCTCTTTCCTGGCTGCTATCAAATCTCTGAGTTACACTTTTATCAGCTGGTTTGCTTTTATTTTTATTTTTTTCATCAACTCAGTCCTTGAGTGCTTTTTGAAAGCTGTTAGGTCAGCTGAGCCACCTCTCCCTCATGTCTGTCTTGAACACAAATGCTCAAGGTCTAAGAAGCATGGGACTAAAGAAGACAGTGAAATGGGGATCAGAAGTCTGGGTCATGCTTTTGTGCTCTGTCAGCAGTGGGTTTTGCTCTGTACCAAGGAGCCTACCCATTCACTGTCCATGGGAACTAATGAACTCTGGGGAGAGTAGGGCAAAATATGGCACCACCTGGGGATCATCCCATCGCCCCAGTCCTCAGCATCGCCTTGTGACTGAAGCTAAAACTGCAGCGCTACCCTGTCCTTTAACTGATTTGTGGGATGTTTAGACTGATATGCAAACACATTCATAACACAGGAAGGAGACCCCACTGAAAAAGTGAAATAAAATTGCAAAAATAAAAAATTAATTTCCCAAAAACCAGTTTTCAACCATTCCAACTCAAGATATTTCTTCCTTGCAAGTGCCAAAATATTCTACACTTTACGCTCTCTTTTCTGAAAACCTTGAGGTGTGTGATTAAACTTGCTTTTCAAGGTAATACTGGCATTAAAGTTCCTATTCTACTGCCTCTGGCACTTCATTCAAGGAGAGAAAGTAGAATAGAAAGTGAAAGCAAAATCAATTAAATGGGGAAAAAATCAGTCTTTTCTTTAGAAAGCCAATTTTTTTATTAATTGTCACATGAATTATTTTCCACTGGCTGGCGTATAACAGTGAGGAGGGTAAGGATGTTGATTCCTTGCTCTTTTTATCCTTCCAGTTCAGTGCAGACAAATGCAGTATGTTACTTACACTGCTTACACACACACGGCCACCTTCCGCTTTCAGAAGTGCATGTTGCTTTTGTCTGATGTGTTTGACTGCATTTGAATTTATATTGTTATATGTAATAATAATTGGCCTTTGAATTAATAATTGATTCTTTTTCCAAGCAATTACTGTGGTTCCCAAGCACTCTGTAGTCATTACAACACCCCTGGACTACGAAGGCTACGAAACTGACTTTTGAATTCAGTGCAGGTTCAAATGAACTTAAATTTACTCTTGTTCCAGTGCACAAAATTCTAGGTCTCAGTCTTCTCACACAACGTCCAACATATTTTTGGTATGAACAGTCTGATTTACCCTTTGGAGTAATCAGTGGAGTGACTCCTTTTGACTAGACAGGCAACGAGCTGAGGCCAGCAGCTCTCTGGGGATGAGGCAGGAGGACACTGCACCCTCTGCTCTGCAACACCAGACAAGATAAAAAGGCAGAAGGGTAGGTGTCCGTTTCAATCCTGTGTCTTCAGTCTTCTCCTCAGGAAGCCGCTCCTGGGTCAGGACTGTGTATATAAAGTTAGTGATTTTCACATGCCTTAAACTAGAGACTGAATGTTTAATTCAGACTTGCATTTACAAAACCAGTCACAAGTTTGGTCCCTGTTGCAGAGGGATAAATACCCAGGTACCCCTCCTTCCTTTCCATTCAGAAATGAATGCTGGAGGGAGGAAATAAAGTTCACTGTAGATAAAATCACAGACACTTTAAATTTCCTGAATGTGCCATTTATTAGACTGCCTGATAAAAGGTACGTGATTTTCTTTCAACATCTCCTTCCTAGTGTATGGAGGACCCCCTATGTGTGTTCCCTCTGCAGTAGAAGATTTGATTTATCTCCTTTATGTACATGCATGGGGCCTCAACTTCCCTCTTTCCATTTCTCTCTGAAGGTCAGAGCTCTGAAAAAGGGCCTTGTCTTCTCCCTTCCTGTAGACAATTCCTGGAAACGGAGCGAGGAGAGCAAAATACAGCATCCGCAGGTGTGCATTCAGTGAAAATGTCAAGGCTATTCAAAAGCTTGTGCTCTACAGCAATTAGTGGCCCTGCATGTCAAACAAAGACTCCACTACTTAATCTTCAGCCTTTCTTAGCATTGCACGGTATGTTCAGTCTTTGATGGCTTAGGAAACAAGGCTCCCATCACAAAAACATGGGCCAAAATGTGTTCAAGTGAGACATCTCACAAAATCCAAAGCCTGCTGGGAAATCCAGCTCACTGGTGAGCAACAAGGATGATGGACTGTGAAAGTTCAGGCTCCAGACTACTGCAGCTGCTATTTTCAAAGTACTCAAAGTGATTTACAATCCCCTTAGGCAAGTGGAAAGAACTCTTAAGTCCTTTTCAAGGATGGTAAACTGAGTCACAGAGAGGTGAAGTGAGCACGTGCTAGCACAGACCAGCCATGCCTGGGCTCCCGAAAGCTGACCTGGGTCTCCCCTGGGCTTCAATCCTTCAGCCCTAAGGAAATCCAGACAGTGACAAGATCTCTTGTCCACAATCAAGCTTCCTATGGAAGCACCAGGATCTGAAGCCAAGTCTTTTCAATCTCAGGACACTGCTTTTATTTCTTTTACTACATACGTCATCTGAGACTTTATTAAGCATGCTGTTCATTATCTATTATAGACTACTGTTGTAACTAATAGCTAAAGGGCTTTCATTACAGTTTGTCTTTAGCCGTACCAATAAGGCAGTGTTTATTTAGTGGTCACCACGGAATCTATGTAGCAGCTTTTGGTGCTTAGCAAGCTCTGAGCAGAGCATAGCCCTGATTGAGATGTCCAGAAATGTTCAGCAAAAGGCAGGATTTCCCATGGCGCTTGCCCTTCTGTGCAGTATGTCTGACATCACTTATGAAATATCTTCAGTTTACTCAGTTTTCCAAAGGTACAGTATATCTCTTTGAGTAATGCCCATGAGTTCATCAAGTTTTTTATACTACTGAAGTATAGCTAACTATAAGGCTCTGGATTTTGGCAGTTGTGTCTCAGCAGAAACAAAACTGTAAGCATCTGAGTTTATATATTTATTTAATTTTATCTTAAAAACAGTTTATTGTGAGTGATGATTTAATACTTTCTGTACCAGATTAATTCTTCGTGAGTGTCAGATAATGAAGAGTTCAGCAACAACCAACCTAGGGTGTCTCTCCTTTGTTTCAAGTATCTCAGTTTGTGTCTCACTTTAAGGATTGCTAATCCCAGTGGTCAGGCTAAAATGAGATCTAACTGCTCATCTTCCTCTGCATGGTCAGACCTTTGGGTCTTTTGGTTTTGGTTTTGTTTGCTTTCGCTCTACATTTTTCAATATTGTTCAGGAAAGTACAGAAGAAAGGACAGAGTTAATTTAGTCTCTCAGATGAAAAATCCCTCAGCACTGACAAAACCTGCTATGCCTGTGCCAGGTCTCTAACAGCTTGAAAATCAAATTAGGCACAGAATTATTACAGACACTGTTTGCTGTCAACAATCTGAAAAAAAAAAAAAAACAAAGCCAAACCCAAACAGAAAAAAACCTTCTCCAGAAATCTTCCAAATCCATTTGCAATTTCTCACTCCAGCTCTGGTATTCCCTTTTACCAAGTGACCGGGTCTGAAACAAGGGCTGCAAAACAATGTTTTAAAAAGTCATTTGAAGGGGAACAGAAAGATTACATGACAGCTTGAAAGCATGACAGCAAGAAATATCTGAACTTGCTTTGCCGGCGATGAGGAAACCTCACCAGATTCACTCTAGGTTGAGCTCACTGGGGTGGAGGAAGGGGATTTAATCTCAGTATTTGTCAGACTTTCCCAGTGCAGTGGCATGTGCTGGCCAGTACAGCCCCATGGGCTTTTTCTCACAGGGAAGCTGAATGCCAGTGCATTGAAGCTACCTCAGTTATGGCCACCCTCCTTGAATATAAGAAAAGCTCCTAGCTCAGTCTCTAACTGTGGTCATGAGCAAATGTCTAGAGCAGATTAAGAATGGCACAAGCATATATAACACTTCCCCCAGTGCACTCCAAAATGACATGTCAATAATAATTGTCAGTGGATTCTTCGTTATTAACTGAATCACTCTACTATTTAATGCATATAAACTATTAACATCTACAAAATCCTTTCGCTACATGCTCTACAATTCTCCTACAACCTACAGGACAACTTCTGTTCATTTTGAACTTGGCAACTAGTTGCTTCACATAGCATACTCTAATTCTTGTACTTATGAAGAGATGAACAATCAGTTCCCATTCATATTCTCCACGGTTGTCCTGTTTCCAATACTAAGCATTGCTGCTCTTTTCTGAACCTTTCCAGGTTCCTATATGTCTTTGGAAATACATGGTAGTAAGGCATATCTTGCTGCACATCCCATGTTCCCAGGTTTACAACATTGTCTACTTTTCTTAGGGACATCTGAACTTGTTGTCTTCTCTCTTCCACAGTCCATAGTCTCTTCAGCAGTGTAGTAGCTCACAGCATGTGCCGCAGAGCTTGTCCTGCCTTTCTCAGGGATGAAGGGAGCCATGAACTCTTAGCTGGCCTGGTAATTCTTCCCTTGGTGTCCCTTACCAGATCTGGAGGTAAATTCAGTTGTCACTGTCAACAAAGTGATGCTGGGCTAGAGATCTGAGCCAACCTGGCACCTCCTGTATATGTGTTTTGATGTACTTCTTTTGTCGGTCCGTCCGTGTCCAGCCTTGCCTTGAAGAGGCATCACTACAAATGGAAACTATCTATGGGGAGAAAGCCCCAGACGCATTACAGTTTGCACTGGCTTTAGCATTTCAGTTGTGCCTGAGCTGTGAACAGAGGCTTGCAGCATGTTGATGCTGTTGCTGCACTTACGCACTCGTCACCATTAAAGCTTGAGGCTACTAGGCAGCAGGTGATCTTGCAATTTCAATTTTAAAGAGTTTTCCTTTTTTCCCCTTCTCAATATGCCTAAGATGACTTGTCACTTTGAGCTGCTTTTGTTTCTCTTCCAAGCCGATAATGTAATCTTGCCAATGTATGGTTACAACTTCTCAGCAGGCATGTAATGCAGCCATTATGAATCAACTCAGATCTTGGATTTTTGTCTTGTTTCAGGAGAAAGGGAAAGACATAACACCAGAAAAAAAAGAGCAAAGCTAGGAACAATAAGTTAAAATCAATGAAGGACCTAGGAGAAATATTTGTAAAACTTCAGCTTGTCTTCTTAAGCTACTGGGCAAGTTTTCCATGAGCTACTTCTAATTTAGCAGAGAGGATGTAAAGAAATGGAGCTTCCAAATATAGACAATTTTATAATTTTATGTTGTCACCCTCAACGTTTTATCTCTTTTCATTGTGCCATGTTGAAAGGAAAGTGGTTGTTTTGATGTCTACTTTTTTCAGCACAGTGGGCAGCTTGTATTTGTGATAGTACTTAATGTCTTGCAGAAAATCCTGTTGAGAGTTTTCAAATGTCTCTTGTTCCCAGACACCAAAAAATAGTTTGAAGTGCAGGGAGAGTAGTTAGAAATGACCTGAAGATGAGAAAAATGTTTCTAAGGAGAAAGTTGATAAAACTGTATATGAATATTGAATTTTATGCTGTGGGTTATTTAAAATTGGACAATACAATATATCCATTGGAACATGAACTTGTATTGGACTTGAGGGGTAGATTAAACACCCTGGTTGGCTTTGAGGATGTGATTTTCAAAAGAAGTGAATCTGCTTTTTTTATTTAAGTGGTAATAATGTTCAGTCAGCATTCAGTACATTTTGAATATCCCAGGATTTGTCTCTGGGTTAAGCTCAATCTTTGGTTCTTTATTAAAAGAAAATACTCTGCAAATGAAAGACAAATTCTCCTGAAATTAAGGTTCCAAGCTGCAAATATGCAGTTTTGGTTCATAGTATTTGAAAGCCCATCAAGGAATCCCATGGTTTTGCAGCACATTAGATCATGGTTAAACCTCTCTTAGGGTCAACTGTCCCATCCCCTAAAGGGTCTTCTTGTGTGATTGACTTTCAGAGGAAGAGTTCATAATAAATCCATCAGTGCTACTGTTGTGGATCCCTGTCTTTGTTATGCTTAGTGGTCTCTGGCAGTGGAAGGGTAAAAAAGAGCCTACTTTCAAAACATCCCACTTTGATCGGCCTTGGCAAAGGAAACAAAACTTTACACTCACTTGATTTTCTTTGAAGAACAGATGGGAACCATCAGCATATGCTGTATACAGGCATCATCATGTGCTGGGTCTGAAGTCAAATACACATCACAGTGTTTCCTAACCCTGGCAAGCTCTGTTGCATGCAATTGTCCTGCTTGAGCTCAAAATGCAGCTTGAGCCAGTTGTAACAGCCATAATTTGGAAGACAACATTGCTGGGGGTAGGAGGCTTGAAAAGAGACCTCCAGAGTTTCTCTCCAAGTTTCCCTATGACTGATTCTAGAAGGGCGAATCCTTTCAACCATGTCCTCAGCTTCTGTTATGATTCACTGAAATTATTGTAGATCTGTACTTTTAAAACCACCAAACGACTGCTGTGGGTCTTCTACTTCTGAAAATGCTAAAGTTAAAGCACTGTCAAGATGTTTTGGTGTTTGAGGCACAGTTTTTCTTTCCTGGCATGTCTTCTAGGCTCCTTCCAGTCCTGGGAGGCTTCACCACCCCACAGGTGGATCCCAATATTTCCTTATTTCTTCATGCTTTTCTTTTGAATGGAAGTGCTGAAAGATTTCCTGTACTTTTCCCCCTCAGTTGCACTCCCTGTTGTCACAGCTCTGACTGAAAAAAACATCAGAGTACAGTTTGATGGAGCTGAAATAAGATATGTATGATTCCTTAGATAGTTGGCAGGTCATTGAGAAATAGCCAAAAACAATAACTGGGAATAGCAAAAGCACACGACTTAACTGGAGCCCCATAGATAACAACTTTCATCTCTTAAACTATCTATTAACAAAGGTTGAATGAAAACTGCAAACATTCATCCCTGTGCTACATTTTTTTCTTTAAGATGCTACCACATTCCCTAAACTGATTATTTGTTTCTTTCTAGGTTGCCTCTGGAGAGGGGGGAGGTCTGAAGACTTAAAAGACCAGGGAGATAGTAATCATTGGTTCACATTATTTCCCTTCCAGCAACTTGCTGTAAGCAAGAACAACAGAAAAAAATAAATATACAAGACAGAGAAAGAAACAGAGCCTGAGGAGAGGACATTCATATTGTCATTTAGATGAACTATGCAGCTATCTCTCTTGACACACCTATTCCACAAACATGTTTCTTCTCAACCTTGTATTCATTTTCTGTCCTTCTTCATTATATTAGTGATTCTTTTTTCCCCTCCTACTCTGCCTACAGTCTGAACCACTTGCTTATTTTTTGGCTATATTAACCAAGTTGGTTGTATTGCTGTCCTGCGGGTGACCTAACAGCTCAAACTAATATAACACATATTTCTTTGTCAACACGTTACTCTCAAAGCTTGTTGAAGACATTTTATATGTCCAAATTGCAATGATGTATTTTGGGGATAATAACACTGAAGTGGAATTAATGTGTTTTGGACCTTTCTTTTCTTGCGACATCGGACTTGCCTAGATAAAAGGTTTTCTCACCTAGTTTATTTTGGTTTTCTTCTGTTTCAAACCCCCTGAATTTAATAACGTTTGTTTTTTTCCAAACCTCTTCATAGAATTTTTGTGTGTGTTTCGGTTTGTTCTCAGTTTGTTCTTATACAGCAGAATCTGCAAGTTCTGCTTCTAACTAAAAATAGAATAAATTGAGACATTTTGTTATCAAGAAGGTGTGATTGGTTTAATTTACATTGCAAAGTGCCTGGGGCTGAGACTTATGTATTTGTAGACTATCTAACATAATGAGGTTTCTTGACTAGGATGAGGAATCTGTTCTGTGTTTGAGATTCCTGACACATGATTGAGGCAGTGTTCATGGTAAAGATAAATTAGTTTCAGAAGGAAGGTAGAATTATTTTTTTATATCGCTCATTTACCTCATAATTAAACTTGTAGGAACATTGTGCCTTCAAGTCTATGACAAATTTGGTTGAAAATGGCCAGTAGAGTCAAAGGCAGATGGGCACATAAGTGTCTGATGATCACAAGAACTTTCTGCGTCTTAAGAAACTGGACTAGAGAAGAACTGGGGATAAATAGTTTTTTCCTAACTATCCTTTAGTGCAGAGAAAGATGTGCTGTCACAGTCCACTGCAGATAAGGCATGGTGATCCAGTCCCGTGTTCCTCTGTAAATCATCAATGATAATGATTTTTTTCCAACAATATCCACAGGCCTTAGGAAATACAAATCAAGTTTGTCCTTCATGTGAGACACCATGCACACAGAGGAGCAGGAAATCCTGGTCCTAGAGATGCTAGGATATCAGAAGATAGGAAAGCAACAGAAAATGGTAGTAGAAAATCAATTTACCTTATTCTTAACACATAGAGGACTTAGACACATTTTAATTTAGTCTCAGGTCCTCACAGAGCATTAGGTGCCCAACGCCCATTGACTTTCTTGGGAATTAGGTACTTAAATTCTTGTGAAATTTTTTGTGTGGGTGACTTGCCCAAGGTCATGCATACACTGTCTGCAGAGTTAAGGTCTGAATGGGACTGCACTAAACTTCACTCTACTTTTTTACAAATAACAACTTAATCTGGTTACATATAAAGTAGGGTCATTTTTACTGTACTATATCTCACCTGGCTTTGATTTCTTCGTTTTTGTAATGCTACTGCTGGACACAATAGAGGTCTTATTTGTTTTTAACATACAGAGACAACCTCTAGTCACACCTTCATGCAAAAAAAAGAAGAGTTTGAAGTAAATTATGAACCATTAGCATATATAGTCTAATTTGAAGATTATAAAACATAGAAATTAATCTGTGTAGTTAGGGCCTGGTGTTGTAGAAAGGATGCTGGTTTGTTTTGCCATATATGTATCCCTTTTCAAAAGTACTCTGTCTGAATAGCTGTAGGAATTTCCTTTTTTAACTGAGGAACATGACTTACCTCACACGGTAAGGAAAAATGAACAAATGACTGTGGGATGCTAAAAGAGCTGCTAAATACCAGGTAGCCAGAGGGGTTCGGCTGTGAACACTGCCAATAGATCAGTGTGTAGGATGTAGGATGTCTTGTCTCCAGGCCATTCTGGAGTTTATCCTACTGTGTCCTTTCAAATTAGCCACATACCAACAATATGTTATATAATGTATGTGAGCCAGAGCATAGTGAAGGAGGCAAGAAATAATTTTTTTCACACTCAAACAGTGGATTCTTGTAGGTAAAATGAGTCACAGTATTTGAAATGTCAAAATCATTAATATAGCTTTGCATGCATTTGGGTGCTAATTTGTATTTATCATCAAAGCAAAAAAGTGTGGCAAAGAGCAGGTGACAGGCTTTCACGAGAGTGTCTACTCCAATCATTTGTTAATGATAAAAGCATTTATAGTGTATCTGCGAGATGAAAGAGATTTTCCTATCAACTGAAACAAGTGTGAGGGTTAACTGTCTCCCCATGTTCATGGATATATATATGAAACCCCAAAGCAGATAGCTCTGATATACTCTAAACCTTTTCAGGAATTTTAACAGCACATGAGTGTTCTGTGAATCAAAACTCTTTTGAAATGTGTAAGGCTAATATCTTCCTACCAAACACAAAGTGCGAACCTTGGTTTCAAGGTTCTCTGCTGGAATTTGGGGGTCTTCCCTTCTAAATCAGTAAAGCTGTGTCTTCAGGTGTGTATCAAAAAAAAAAAAAAAGTGGTTTCTACAGTGAGAAAACAGAGATTCTTAAGAGGTGTAAAGTGATATAATTCCAACAGGTATTGCAATTACAACCCAACCCGCTCATCATCTCCGCAGGGATTACTGTTGCAACCATTCCAGTGGGATTTCCTTTTCTAATCTGAGGAAATAGCTCAAGTGCCAAGGTAAATTTTCCTAATGTACTGATTTTTGGTGGCAGCTTGCACTGGGTGCACCAGCCATCTCTCACTGCATGCTCTAGAAAGTGGAAATAAAACCAAGTTGTCTCACTTGAGCACTTATCTGACATGAAATTTTCATCTCATCAGGCCCAGTGTTGGTGCCTTGAATTGTAAGCATTTGGCCTTCTGCTGCTGTAAACTGCTATGTGAGCTCTAAAACAAACCAATGCGCATTTTTCTTGTGTCCGTGTTTCTCTCTATTCCCATACCAAGATAATTCTTGGTGAGGTCACACAGTGGGCTCTTTTGCCTGCAAGGAACTGCTTTGGAGCTGACTGCAGAAAGCACCAAAATCTGAACTGCAGCACTGGTTCTTGTTTATCTCAACAACAGGAAAGGGGGATTTATGTGGAAAGAAACTGGTTATTTTACTTGGGTTTTTTTCTTATCTTCCTAGGATTTTGAACAATACCCAGTAAATCTGTATGTTTGTGTACTAGTATGCAAAAGTGAACACTCATTGGCTTGTGACTAGTATAAATTAGGCACATATTTAGTTATCATCCTTTTCATAAAACTCCTTTTACAAGAGTAAATTACTGTTTACTGCCCAACTCGTCTGGTCTCAAGAGAAAGAATCAGAATTTTTTTTTTGTTTCTTTATTATTACTGGTTTTGTAGTTGCAGATTTGTTCATCTCTGTGAGGAATTGGGAGTTCTTTGTAGAGATCATTACATTTATTGCTTTTGTGTTTAGGGAAAAGAAAGAAGTGCTCAGGCTACTTACATCTTTATATCAACACCTGAGCATGTCAAAGATTAAAAGATAAACTTAAGACACATTTACAGTTCTCTTCAAAGTACATTTCATGGTTTAGAGCAGAATCTTGTTTCATGCTGAAAGATTTCCTGCCACTGACATTTGATGTTTGTCTCAGTTATTCCTCAATCAACAAACTTTAGGTATTTTGCCAATGATAAAATCAGGGTGTTGGTATGGATGCACTGATCTTAGTTTAGATAAATTGCCTCTGCCATTTTCTTTAGTTTGTACTTTTGAAAAGATATGATAATTGTGAATAAATGTTCTTTGAAAAGAGCATTTGCACCCAAATGCTTCTTGAAATTCAATGAGAATTGAGATCATATCTCTCCGAATAAGTACTCAGAAACTATGACAGTAACCTAAAAAGGGTAACCTAAGAGAGTCCCTGCAGTCTTAAATTTAGCCTTCATATTCTCCTAAAGAGATTCCAACTGTATAATTGCAAATGATACTAAATCACATCATATTTTTCTCTTACTCAGAAAGCACGTTGAAGTATCTTGGGCTTACTCCATGTTTATAGAATGGTAACTGCATTGCTACTAGGTCACTCCATGTACCAATATTAGGAATACATTAAGGAAGCCAAAGAAACACATATTTTTTTCTCTCTCTGTGGAGGCAAGTCTGCCAACAGTCTGAGTTGCACTGCTTTCCTTATAACTGAGGATAGTTACACAGCAAGCATGAAGTCTGTTCACGTCTGTAAATTTGATTTGTCTTGCTCTTCTGAGGCAAAAGGAGGAGTGGTTTGCCACTTTTGCTTCATGTGCACAGGCTGAGATCTGTGGAAAAGCCTGGCAAAGCTCTGCTTACATTCAGTGGCAAAAGGACATTTTGCAAACAGCCTTGAGGACTGTGATTCTAGAACAACTTTATGCATAAAGGTGTCCTGTCCTCAGTAATTTGCATCTAACAGTTTCCTTTGGTCAACAAGGGACTCACTGGAAGCAAGGGTTGTGACCTTCCTTGCAAACATGCTCAGAAGTGGTACTGTAGGGCCAACAGTTGAGCTATGTATATTTTTTCAGCTTGTCAGAGCTCAGCTGTCCCCCTGTGGTGTTGGGCTCTTCAAAGAAATTTTTGAGTTGATCCATTGGTAAACGTCTATGTGCTGGGAAAGACCCTGTGAAAACCTGCCCTGCGTTCCTTATTTAGAGCTGCCAGGAATTTCTTTATATTGGATTGACAACTAAAGTTGCGTGGATTTTTTTTTTTTCTGTGAAATGTAACTGCAGTGGCATTTCACATCTGCAACAAATCTGCAGTCCTTCAAAGTTTACTATAGCTGGAGGAATGGCTAAATGATGAGCCAGCCTTCCTGTTGTCAAACCACAGCACAGACTTCCAAAGTGAGCCTGGTGCTGCTTTCTTTCCTGTCTCCATTGATTTGTGAATCCATACTCATCAGAAAGCATGATTTTGTTCCTGTTTCTCGCACTTCCCCTGAGCTAACTGTGCCTGTTATTGTATTTTGGGTTTGGTTTCAGGTTCCAGCTGAGACTTTATACCTTTGATATAGAGTGTGAATTAAAAAAAAGAAAAAGAAAGAAAAAGAAAAAAATGAGGAGGAGGAAAAAGGTGGCTTATAATGTCTATGGAGCTTTTGGTTTTGATTTGAGGTGGTTTTCCAGCCTGGTCTACAGGACATGCCATTTTTCTTAAGTTATGCGTTTTAACCCCATAGTAACTATTGGAATTGTGTACTTTATGTCCTGAGCATGGATTGAGGTGTGAAAGCATAGGAGAGTTCAGCGGCTCTGTAACCAAGCCCATAGAACAGCTCTTCTCTTACTGAGATGCATACTGGGCTGTGCCCTTGGTTCACTGTACTATAGTAATCATTTCCACTTAACAAGAAATAAAGAAGAAGGAGGGGGAGGTGGAATTCAGGAACAGGAATTTTGGGATTGTTCCCAGCAGATATCCTCTGCTTGATGCCTCCATTCCCCTATAAATATGAAAAAAATTGCAGAAAAAGTTAAGCTCAGGCAAGTGCAGGGGTTAAATCTCCCTCAGACACCGAACTGAAAGAAGCCTCTACAGTTGGGGTGGTGAGCTGTTACGGTGTAAACTAAGGGTTACATAGAATGGGGAATGATCAGACATGGGACTTTAGGAAGACCTTAAAGTTTATCTTCACTATCAGGGAACAAATTATGTTTATACACTATACCCAGAAGCCCTAGGCTCAATTCAGGTCTCTAAGTATGGTTGTAGGATATAAAGAAGCCAGAAATTCTGGTATGGTTTCTTGAACTGACACAATATCCTCACTATCCCAGTTTCCCTAAGTCTAAAATTGAAATAATCTATCTTCTAAGAAACAGCATGTTGATGATTTTTCATATCTCACTCTAAAAATAACATATTATTATGAATCCATCCCTTCTTGCTATGAGTGTGTGATGATAAGGAATCACTGTACCTTTAAAGCAAAGGCAAAACGTGAAACAGCAGTTGCTTCTTTGGCATTGATGAGTTAACCTGGATCTTTTTGTATCCCAGGCTATCCAGATTGAGGAACTCATAATAAATTGCTCATATAACATTTCTCTGAGGCTTCTTGTAGCAGAGCTCCTTTGAAAGGTTGATTGTCAAACTTTAGTTTGGGACTATATAATGTACTTCACAACTCCCTAATTTGACTTAAGTACTGGCATGAACGTGGTAGATGATAAAAAGAGTTGTTTTTCATATTATTTTGAAAGGTTGAGCTCATATCATTATTCATGATTGAGTAAATAGGTTTTTATTCTAGGGTACTAACAGCACTATAAATACTCACTTTAAGGCTTCTGGATATTGTCTGACCACCATTAAAGTTGATGGAAAGGTATATCTTGAAATCTATGTTCTTTGGATCAGATTCTTTACCTAGGATGACTGCAATTCACCTTTGCTTGGTCATTTAGGGCAGTATTTTCAAAACTATCTCAAAAGAATGAAGTATAAAAACAGATGGTGTTTAGTCAAACATTTGTGTCCCCTTTTCCCTCCCCTCCACTGAAGTGATGGAGGAATTGTGCAAATCACTCAGATTGTTGCTCCCCCCCTTCCCCAATCTGTTTAAAAGGAGTTATAAAACAGATCCTCTTCATAAAGTCCTTGGAAATCTATCAAGGGAGAGGTGCTATGGAAGAGTTAGGTAACAGAGGTATTGCAGAAGTTCCTATTTGTTTTCTTTTTTTTTTTTTCTGACATTGTGTAGATATTTGTGTCTTCTGAGCCCAGGAGCTCAGCTGAATAAAAACATCTTCTGAATTTCACCTTGTATTTTCTGCAATACACATGTTTTAACAGTAAAGATAATAAGATAAGAAACACTGACACTGATAGTGCCCTGGAACAGATTGTTTTGAAAGGCTGTGAATTTTCCATTGTTGAGCATTTTGAAGAAGAGGTCATAGAAACATCCATCAGGAGGAAAATCACTTTTATTTGGAACAGGTAACAGAATAGAGAGCAAGCTGAGGTCCCTCTAAAAGGAGATCAAGCCTCAGTTTTTCCTTTTCCTCTTGTTGTGTCCAGCACAGCTAAGGTACCACTGACACAGGACTTAGCTATGGCAGGGAAAGACCAGCTACAGCTGGGTTCCCTAAAGGAAAAGTCAGCTTTAACTTTGTCATTCCTTTGTGTTGGGACTTGCAAAAGCTTGCCTGCTCCCTTGCTTGGGCCACACCATAGGATGCACTAGATAATATCTACAATCAATCAAGAATGTACAATATATATATGTCTGTATGTGTGTATATATAATATGTATGTATATCTGTATATAAATATATAAATGTGTATTTTTGTCTGTGTACCTATGTACACATTATGTGTAGCTAGTGAAGCCACAGCAAAGAGATATCTAAGCCAAGTAAATAGTAAATGAAGACGGTGTTAGTTTTGGGCAGTGCTTTCCTGGCAGGAAAAATCCTATATATCATTCTGTCACTGGACTGTGGTCTGGAGTTGGCAGCATCTCTGAACAAGTCCACTGCAGAATATTGTCTCCTGCAGATAAAAGTTGAGTGGCTATTTCTGTAAAGGAATTTTGTCTCTCTGAGCACAGATTCAGGACACAGCTGCATTTAAGTGAACCTTGTTATAGCATTTCTTAGATCATACCAGAGAGACTTATGACCTTCATAAAGCCAAGAAGGACAAACATTGCTGCTTTAAAAGCTTTTAGGAACTGATCATTTTTCATGCCCACTTGTCTGTGGCAGTTATAGTAAATTTGCTGTTCTCTGCATGGCTCCAAGATACACTTTCTCTTATTACAGAACCACAACAAAAAATACTGTATATGATTCTGGCTTCAAATGCAGCTGTACTGCTTTGGTTCATTTCCATTTAATTTAGTAGCATTAACTGCACACAAGTGGTTATTCTACCTTTAAAAGGTGACATCTAGAAGTCTGTAGAATGGGGGTTGTTTTTAATTTACAGCTTTCTTAGATCCAGATGTCCCTAAAAGTATTATTTTTGCTATAGTAGTAAGTAGTCTTACCATAATCCAGAATCCTTTTTGTTCTGCTGTGTATGTCTATGAAGGGACAGGTCCTTGCCCAAAGACCTTTCAATCTCAAATGGTGTATGATTTCTACTGTTTTCATAAAGATTTTTATTAATGTACTAAGTAACACAGTGCTTCCCAACTTTAGGATTTATTAGGCCAGAAGTGAATTGACAAACAGAAAACCTTACTGACACAGAAACAGGAACACAAAGGTTTTATCTAGACACTATTGTACTGCATGCTATACCAACAGAAACAGTGCTCTTCTGACACCAAATATCTTATTACTTAAATGTAAGACAAGATAAAATAGGCGTAGACTCCATGGAAACAAAGGTAGACTCACAGTAAACGCTCCTGAAAGCTCAACCCTCAAGGATAGCGGTGTCTGGCTTGATCTTTCTTAACAGTGCTGTGATATAAATAATTAACACTTTGCTAGAAGTGCCCTTCAGCTAGAAATATACAGTCAATTAAGCTGTCCTTAGCTTTACTATTCTCTTCCTTTCTAACAGTTTCCAAAAACAGTATTTGTGTTCCCTTTTTATGAATGGCTAAGGAGAATTTGCCAGACAAGAAAGCACAAGCTTAACTGTGCAATAATCCCAGGGTGTTTGTTTTGAGATGATTTGACATGTTTCAGTTTGTTTGTGCAGCACTGGAATATGTTTTTTTCCCAGGTGGCATTTGCAAGGAGTTCTAGCATCGAGTCTGTGAGGTACTGTGTGCCCAGATTTCCAAAAATGGCTCAATTTCTTAATAGAGCTTAATAGTTTAAATTGGAGATTGGAAATAGACAGAACATCCTCTTGAGGGAATTTTCACAGATCTTGGTCAAAAGCCATAATATTCATTTTTATTGGTGTTAACCAATAACACAACTGAAAAATATTCTCCCTCTGAAGTAGAATTCTGTAGAACCAAATTAACAAAGGAACAGAGGTACAAAAAGCAGGTCATTTTCTATTAATTTTTATAATAATTATTCTTAAGATCTGTATAGCCAAGATATATCAACATTAGTAGATAGTACGGTATGCTAAAAGGGAGAGTAAACAGGAGAAAAATTAAAAGAGCTTGATTTTTTAATTTATTTTTATAAAAAAATCTCCAACTCACAGGAGAAACAGAAAAAAACAAATCACTGAAGAGATCTGATTTAGCATAACAAGAGGGGTTGAGATGCAGCTAAGAGTCGTATGAAAATACAGTTTCTCTGTCTGTAGTACTGTGTGTGTCCCTGAGTCATGTCTTCCAGTTATATGAGTGGATCACAGCATTTTGCAGTAAACCTGGGGACTTGGGCAGCAAAGGAGCTGCCCACAGTGGTGGGGTTCCAAATTTCGCTGATCAAACTACCAAAATTCAGATGCACCCATTGTAGAGGTATAACCAAGGGCTCTTACCAGCCAAACATGTAGAACTGATTCAGGCAGTGGAATTCAAGATCTAGGGAATCTATGAGACTTAAAAAAACCCAAACAAACAAAGGTAGCAGCAGAAGAAAAAGGCATTGTGTCTTTTTTTTTTTTTCTGGTTTTCTATGTTCTGAATAATAACTCTAAACAAAAAAATCAGCCTCAATGCGCAGGCACTCATTTTCTTTCAAAAACAAAAGCTGAGCATTTCTGTGAAATGAGATAGTACAAATAGTGAAAGAATCACAATAAATTATTGAGACCTGGTAATACTGTAAGTTTTTGGAGTTGAAGGAGGTGAGACCTATGCCATATGAGCTCTTCCTGCAAGCTCACTGTCACTGACACTCTGTATATACTTCGCTTCACCAGGGAGGAGAAAATAATTTTATTTTTTTTTTACAAACTGTGGATGAGACACATGTTCTGTAGTTCAGTAATGATGATTCACAATGTGGTATCAAATATTAATGGTCTTTAGGACATCTGGAAAATTAAGATGAGATTAATGTTCCTTCTGATGTTTTTATCCTCTTCATGCCTCATCATCAGGCCCACTGTACCATGAGATCAACAAGATTAGATATCTTTGAAACCTGCTCACCAGCAGCATGTGATATTCAGGCTGAGGTAAGAAGCTAAGAGCAATTGACCTGCAAGATTAAGGCTACAAATTAGATGTCCAAGAGGACATCTTTGTTCTAAGTAAGTGAGATATGACTCCATGATGCATGGATGTGTTGACTTCTCCTCAGCTGAACTGTAATTCATAAAAACTACGAACACGGATTCTGTTCCTGTTTGTTCATGATTCAAGTGACAATGAATAACATCAGGCAACACAGAAGTGGGGGGAGACAAAAATACCTCTTGGAGTAAATATAATGAAAATAAATAATTAATAATATATATGCAAATTATATTATCTATATTAATATATTACATATAAATAGTATACAATGTGTGTTACATATGTATATGCAATACACATATATATGTGTATGACAGTATGCATATATAATATGTGTGTATATAAAATATAGGTATATAATATGTATGCAAAATGGAATATTTGCAGAATGCACGTATATATAGTATATGTAAAAGGCAAATAACTCATGGTCAATGTTCCTACAGAAGCAGCTCAAGATGTAATAGGCTCAAAATTAAGCTCCATAGGTTAGACGATAGGAAAAATGCTAACAATTACACTCATGGATCATATGGAACAGACTAGTTTACATTGCGAAAATGAGTATGAACAGGCTGGACAAACATCTGCTAGTCATGTTATAGCTATATTTTATCCATAAGATGATTACTTTTCAGCATCCTGCCAGCCTTATGATTCTTTATTCTTCTAGACTTCTAAACTCTGAACACCAGTAATGGATTTAACCAAACTGGTTCAGCATTGAAAGGACAAATTCCTTTTTTGGATATATATGTTATTAAAAATAAAAAAGGCTATCTAATGAAGGACATGCTCTTCTGTCCAACAGAGAGCAAGTCATTGCAGGATATATCCAGATGACATAAAAGAACAGAAGCTTTAGAGACAAGAAAGTTCAATATGGAAGTGAAATAAAATTTGAAAGTGGTCACTTCTGAGACAGGAGGTGGGGAAAAGAAAAAAAAAAAAAGGAGAAATGCCAAATAACAAGGTGTGGTTTTGCTAGCAATTAAATGTTTCACAGAATGTAAGCTTTGATATGACAATGGCAAACAATTAAGAATTTTTCCTCTTCCTGACAATTACTGATTGTTTGTTGCTCAGAATTTTGAGTTACACAAGCACCTAAAAGGTAACTAATGCATCTTCTTTATGGCAGTCTCTAAGCTTCATGCAAGAATTCTTCATGCAAGAGCTATCAGGATCAGATAAAAAGAAAGTTGTTTGGAAAGGGCACCACTAAATAAATGCATTCTAAAATAAATGTTGAATAATTCAATTATCAGAATGCATGAAGAAAATGAGCTCCAAAGTGAAACACAGTGACCAAAGAAATTAGTGGAGCCAAGTTGCTAAGCAGAGATAAATAGGGGTCTAATTGGTTTTATACGTCTCAATTGAGGTACTTATTCATGTGCAGAAAACTCACAACATTAAAAATAATTTGATTTAGAAATTGTTTTCATGGAAAGCATTTGGTATGAAGTTCCTGTGTCAATGTAATATAGTGACAGCAGAAGAGAAGATATTTCCAATTAAACACTTGAAAGCTTCATATCCATAAATTAGTTGGTAGGCAATAGAGTTCATATGAACTATGGCTCTGAATGGGAAAATATATTCTCCTCAGAAAAATCAGGCAATTGAATGATATAAATATAATATACAAATTCAGATAGGTCAGTAGTTATCTTTGTAGTTAAATGGAAATTATGCTTTTTAATATGTTTAACTGCTATCTTCTACTGGTGGATATCAAAGTAACTCTAAATATTGGGCTGTCCATATGACTCAGGGAAGCAATAGAAGTGTGTACAATCCTTGTTTACTACCTTTTTAGTATTATTTTGTATCAGTCAGAATTAGCTTGGAATGCCATGACACAGAGCTTTCCAACCTCATGCAGATCAAAAGAATTACCTTGTATCTAGATTATCCAGTATTATGCCCTAGTTTTTTTCCCCTGCTTCCTTCTTGCCCTGTTCTTGCTGCTCAGTGAGAAAAGTGGGGTGAGAACGACTTATTTAATAGCTGTCATATTGCAGCTGGTGAAGGATGGGAGCTCCAAAGCTGTCTACTCAAGATGGTATGAAACCTGGATGTCTTACTGGATGGTGTCTTTAGTTGGTAGAGTTTGGAATGTGACCTAAACTCTGTTATAAGAGAAGTCTCAGCTGGTCAGTGTGTAGTAGCTGTCCTCTGACTCAACGCACTCCTTCCAAAAATTTGCAAGGTCCTAGAGCAGTGGTTCTCAACTATTTTGCTCTCAACCCTATCTTCTTTCCTTTGTGTTATACGTCATGCTGTTGCACTGCTGTCATCTCACCTGCTGGAACTTCATCGTCTAATTTCCCTAGCTGCTATCACTTTCTCTTTAATACCTACTGGTTTTGGTAACACTAACATGGAAGTCACCGTACTCTGTCCAAAAATGCTTATCAGAGGAGGTACTTTCACAGGAGTGAAAAACACAGGCGTTTATCTCACCAATGGGGAACCTGAGATCTTGACTACAATTCCTGACTGGATCCATGTGGGCCACGTTCCTGATGGAGGGACATGCCCAAATGAAGAACTTTAGCATTTAGAGCACACTGCAGGCTTGAGTTCAAACTGCGTCTTGGGGCTGAACACTTCCAACCTGCCTGCTTTTATTTCACATAAAGAACCCTGTGGGCACAAAAGCCCTGTATTTTTTGTGGCTTTGGGAACAAATGCACTAAACAAATAAAAAAAAAGTTTAGCCAGAATACTGAGAAAATGGCCGTGATTAAAGCAATAGCTCGGTAATGCATTTGCTGAACCAGTCTAAGATGAAGTGAAACATTGACCTTCTAGATTATTTCTTAGAAGGAAGCAAGGAACAGATGGGCACTGCTCTTTCCTGGAACCTAATAAAACATGCATTATTCAATGAAAATAAAATATTCTTCTGGTTGAAAAGCATGCTTTCAAGACAAAGAGGTATCTCATATAAATACTGACATAACTAAATGAATTTTGAGTCTTGAAGTACTAAGCTTTAATTAAAATTGTATTTCAGTAAATGGAAGGTCGTAATAGTTCAGATAAAGTAAATTAATATAGAGTTTTTTTCGAAATGGAAATTAAACCCTTTTCATAACCTCATAAGGAAGTTTTGAAATATGTAATTTTGTTTCTCAAAACAAAGTTTTGTGTTTTAACCAACTCAAGTGTTCTTTGAGTGTTCTGAACACAGATGTAACAATTTTTTTTTCAAAGATCATAAGTAGTGATTATTTTTTTAATTTTTAATTGATGTTACATGTTCCCTACCAAAGGCAGCAAAGGGTAGAGACTGTCACAAAGCCTAGAAGTCGAGGCGCTTGAACTTTAGCTTTCTATGGGTTACCTTCAATTCCGTCAGACTTCTGGGCTTCATAGCAGAGAAGCAATCAGCAGAAAACCTGCTATTCTGACCACAGAAAGAAATAACTTAATATTTTAAACTTTTCTAACTGGTCTAGCAACAAGGGACTAGGACACTCCCTTTGGGATTCTGTTCCCTTTACTTGAATTAGCACAGTACAGGCAATTTTTCCACTCATGTTTCACACAGAAGGTTTATTTCCCAGCAGTTAGAAGTAGATACTTAGCTGATTTTAAAACTGGAGGAGCTCTGTAATTGAAACACTAAGTTATTCTGTGCACAAAAAGACCTCAATCAGATTGCTGCTCACTCACGGCATATGCTGTGACCCCCAACATAACTTTGGGCATAATGTTATTTCTTTTTCTATCAAAAATGCACAGAACATCCACTTTACAGAAAACTGGACAAAAAATAGAGAGGAAAAACCCCCCTTTCTTCTTATTATTATTTTTTGACTTAATTTGGTGGTTCTAGAGGATATATTTTTCCTGTGGTCATGTTGAACTGACACGTTTTGGTCTCCTGCTTAAAATCAACTGATTTAATGTTGAATGTATTCAACATGATCAGAGTTACTCTGACCTGCACAAATGTTGTATACGATCTGGAGTTAATATTAAACGTAATGTTTACCAGAGTTAATGTTAAACATCATGTAACAGCTAGAGAAATATACAGCTGGGGATTATAGACCTGGTCTATTGAACTGGATACATTCTTCTAAAAAATTCTCTTAAAATAGAATATAGTGTTTACAGTCTATTTATATATACATATATATTTGTACATACAAGTATGTCTCTGTATTTGCATGTGTGTGTATGTACACAATCTTCTCTGAAGCTGGCTAAGAAATAATTAGATAATGACTTCAGAAAATGTGTCTTGTTTAAAAAGTTTTCAAGAGATTGAAACAAATCAGCCACTTATAAAACCTAATGCATTCTAAAGCCATTGACTTTGCTATATCTCATATCAAATAATTTATAATCTTTCTTGAGGGTATACATTAATTTTCTTACAAGAACTAGAGCCCAGCTTCTTAAAGGTATTTTACTCGCTAATTCCCAGTGAAATCAGTGTGGATTAGGGACCTAAATTGGCATTAGACTTTTAAATAATTTTGAGAATCTGGATATAGTCTCTCAACCACAATGGCATTTATAACAATTAAGAAAAATAATACTCAAACTGTAAGTATAAAGTAGTTTTCATTATTAACTGAAACTTATCTCTTTCTATACAGATAAGGCAGCCCCCCAGATCTGGAAGCATTCTGCTGTAGATTGAAATTTTTGTGTATGAGAGGCAATGGGACTGAGCCACAGTCAACCCCCTGAAAAAGGTCACTTGTTAAAAATAAAGAAATCTTTCAGTAGCTGTCTACTGGCTCCTGGGGGACCCAGTGAATGTCATCAAATGCTGCCTAGCCACAGACCTTAGCACCATGTCTTGTCCATGCAGACAACTAGATTAGGTCACTTGTCCTGATCCCATTATAGGGCACCTACTTGTCCCGTCTTCCCATATCTTCATTTACATGCTGCACTCTGTGTTGGTTTTGTTGTTGCTTTCTTGCCCCTTCAAATATTTACTACGTGCTAGTGAGTGATTGTTTTCCTCTGCCCCAGAGGTGGCTGCATTCATCTCTGTGGTGACTGAAATAACTTCCGGGCAACATATGTGTTCACAAAATGCTTGTGGGCACCTGGGATGAAGGTGATGGATATATTGTACAGGGAAGATAGTATTCTCCTGCTGCCCAGCAGACACAGGTGGCTGAATACTGTTAGCTGGTGTAAGTATACATATATACATGCAGGTATGTTTATACAGTTCTAAAAAGGCTGCTTTCTTACCAGGCCATTTTAAGTTTTTCCATTTTGACCAACGTGGTACGGTACAGAAATCCCATGTATTTACTTCCACAATCACTTTGCTTTTTTATCCAGCAACTATCCTTTTAATTAGCTGCTGCTAATTAGAAAAAACTAACAAATATCTAGACTGTTGTGAAAACTGGTGATAGTCTATGGATTAAGCAAATAAGGACAAATAGAAGTTAAGCTCGTTAAGGCTTACTGGAGTTAACAGGAACATTAGTCAAACATTGCTGAGAATTGTAAAGGGGGGCTTCATTGGCATGTGATTTAACAGAGAGCCTGGATCTGACAAAGTGTATTGGGGACATGAAAAAAATATCCCAAGTGAGGTCAAGGAGTTACTAGCATAAGTGCTCCACAGTTGCTTTTATGGAATTAAAACATAACGGTGGATTTTCCTGTGATAAAAGACGGGTGAATGGTGCTGACTGCATGGTGCAATGGCTGAGACCTGTGAAACTTGCTGGAGAGAAAGTCTTTGCACAGAGGCCAATCACAGCCCAGCCAGTAGTGTAGCTAATCATAACCATTTGCACCTGTTGGAAAAGCCATGGGACTGATGCCAAGCAGACCAGTAAGCCAAGGCTTTTGGGAGAGCTCAATGTTGTATGCAGATAGAAATTGCTGCAGTACACTAAGCTCTGTTGCTGCTTTAATGATGTTATAGGTGCATCATGCATGAGACATGGCCACTCTTGGGCTATCTCTGCACATGCAGCATATATATATATATGTCAGTGTTTTAGCTAATTGCTGAGACTGTGATCCATACCACACTGTGGTACAATACAGCATACGCAAACAGCTCTCTGAATGTCCAAGATGTCGACTGCAATTATCTCCAGGTTAGGTTATTTAAAACAAATAAACAAACAAAACCTGAAAGCCAAACCAAACCCCTTTCCTTATTGTTTTGCAAACAGGTCCAACTAGATCTAACGGCCTATGAGTTAATAAATGTTTCATAAATGGGGTTCAGCCACACAGATGCTGCAACTGAAGTATACAAGAGAATTTGTATTCTGCAGTAATGTAGCCGGTATTTTTGGAAGTCAGCATAAGATGCTTGCGTGGCAGGAGGTAAGTAATAAATGTCATTCCAATTCTCCCAAATTCAGATGATAAGGGCTAATATGAAGGTGGTTGGGGGTAGGACAAACAAATCTAGGTAGAGGTGAAAATGGCAACTGGGAATAATCAAAATAAAGTCAAATGAGGCCTAACAGCAGCAAAGATAAAAACGTGTTAAATAGGTAACATAATTAGAAATGACTGCAGCCCTCACAAACAGTGTTCAATGTTGAATTAGGCCTTTGCTAAAGGTGTTTGATACTGGCATCCTCTCTAAGGAGAGGTTGGTGATTTTAAGAACCTCTGTGAGAAGGAGCTTGGCTGGTTTTAGACAAAGGAAATGGGCTTGCTTTGCATGAAAGTACTAAACTACCTGTATTAAAGACTCAGCCTCTTGGATCTCAGAGGAACTAGGAGACATTTGCCTCAGGTGTTGACCATTCCTTAAGAATATTTGACCACTCCCTAGTACAAATTCTGCTAGGGATAGAGTGCATTGATTTTTCTAAGGGAAGCTTGCTCTGATAATCAGCTGAGAATGAAAACATATCCCTGATGACTTGCAAAGGTCCTGGCTTATCCCTGGTATTTTTAGGTAAGCTGAAGTAAGTGGTTTCTGGGGCTCAGCAGTTTCATTCTGGCTTCCCTGGGCCCCTGAATCAGGTATTAACAAAACACCCCAACAGGACTAGATTTTTTAATCTTATCTGACCTTTGGTGCACAGATGTGCTGCTGCCTTTCTACATTGGTGATAATAACTTCTAGGCACTACATTTCCATCGGGGGAAAGCATTAATAATAATTAAAAAGAAAAGTATCCACTGAGTACTTACCAAAATTATTGCATTTGAAATTGTTCTTTCCTTTTACTAATGTTCTGAATTTTGGGATTAGCCAGTAAACAGGAGAAGGAAACTAACATTCATCCAGTTCTTTTACATGCATCTCACTAAACACCAATATGAAGTGAAATGCAGCTGAACAAAGATGCAGATTATCAATATTAAAAGGTCATTTTCATTATAATTAATGTATGGGGACACGACTGGTGTACTGGGGGATGCTGTGGCAATTAGTTTTGTTTGGGACCTAGGGAACAGAGCAGAAGTTTAAATAATACAACAATAGCATGAGAAGTTCCTCTGAAACAGTGATTTATTATACTGAATTGCGATATAAGATTAGGACCTCTGAAAGAGGCACTGTCTCTACCCAATGTAAAACCAATCTTCTGCCCCAAAAAGCTGTATCAAGATGGGACAGCTGGCAAATGCTTTACAAAGGACAGACCAAATGCCAAAAAGTCTAATTTGTCTGAAGAAAGATGCCACACCTCTGATAAGCCTGGGCCATGACCCAGCCTATCTTGAATCCTAAATTGGCAACTTCGTTAGCCACAGACCAACCCTCCTCTGCCTACAGGGCTCATGATAAAAAGGAAGGTTAACATTAATTTCAAGAAGCAAGAGCTAAAGGGCCACATTGCTAGATTATCTTTTTTTTTTCTTACTAATAGCTGGAATTTCTCACAAGTGACAAAGCACATGCAGCTTTGCTTTAGGCAGGGTGCTGTAGAGATCTGCTGCTGAACCTTTGGTGGTGACTTGCACTGAGGTCTGTCCCCTCGGTGGGGAGGTTGTTTCCTGAGTCTGTTATTTGGGACACTTTTTCCCATTTAGTGATTTATTCTTTTCCTTCATGGGAAATTACATCAATTTGTTACAGATCAGGACCATTACTGGTGCAAAAATCATCGTTTGAGATGTGTACAGGCTGTTTTGCTAATACTTGTCTTCTTGGGTAGGGGAAGTTTTCTGCATAGAAAGCTCACCAAATTTGGGGAGTTTGTAACAAAGAATCTAGTGACACTCACTACCAATGTTTATCGCAAGTCCTAATTTTTTTAACATGATTTGAAAACCACCCCATCCTTTTGATAAGGATCTGCTTGCTGTGTGAGAATATACAAAGGAATGCTTCAAACAATGTTTCACAGACAGTGCCTGCAGATATTTTGAGTACTGGGCAGGTAGTTATGCCTTTCTATCTTAAACTACTTCCAAGTCTATTATTGCTGAGGGGAGATGAAAGTGTCTTCTGAAGAACTCAGTCTCCTGATCAATGTGTGGCAGCTGTGAGCCATTCTGACTCGGTAATGGTGGTCAACACCACTAACATGTATTGTGTGGATCAGTACTATCATGTGAGATGATTTCTGCCAGGAAGCAGTTAGCCTTGGAAATTAGGAATGTATTATCATAATGACTTCTGAGACACCTGCTGCTGAGGCTCTGAACACTTTAGTACTCTGAGATACCTCAGGGTATGATAGTCTCCAGGTGAGAGAGCTGGGATGATATCTTCAAAGAACTTTTTCAGAACTGAGAACATCCAAAGATACCTTGAAAATACCTTTAAGTCTATGCTTTTCCTAGTAAGTAGGCATCCTCCACTTAGATACGAAAAATTTTAGCAAATATGCTTGAAATTCAACAAAGTTTTGACAGAAAATGAAGAAAAGTTCTTTTCTAAAACTAAACACAAAAAAAGGAGGGAAGAAAATTAAGAAAGAAAAAAAGGCGAAAGAAACAGTAAAACTGAATAATATATATTCTTTTAATTAGTTTTGCTAATGAAGACAATAGAGAATAACAGTCAATCAACAAAGGTGTTTTGCTCCATTGTCTATTCAGAGAAATACAACATTTAGAGAGCTTTTGTATAAAACAATCTTGCAGGCTCTAGGGATTTAGTTATATGATATAGTAGGTCTTGGTTTACTGAATATACTTGTAGCACTTCCAGGCTTTTCCTTACATGGGTGAAGAAATCGGAGGAAGTACTTCCACAAGCAGAAGAATGAATGAAATCCAGTTTCCTTTAGCTTTGTATGTTCTGATTGAATTCTTGGCTCTCACGTAATGAAAACCTGGCTGAAGTTTTTCCTGGAGACCTTTCTAGAAGCTGCCTTTCCCCAGGCGGTGGAGAAGAATCTCTCTTTTCCTGCCTTATACGTGACTCTGTGTTTTCTTGAAACTCATAGGAACACGAAGTTGTTAAAAACACGCCTTGCCAAATGCCTAAATAAAGGACGTTTGTACACGTGTAAGTGGTTATCAGGTAAAATACCAGTAGATGGCGCTTGAGAATATGCAGTGCTATTCCTGGGTTCAGTAGCATAATAAACCTCTCCTTCTGCACCTTGATGGTATTTTGCCAGTAGATCTTTTCGTAATACTCCCAACAGGATCCCCCTCACAGGAGTTTCCTGGACACTGGAGGCAGCTGCATTTGACAGTTCAGAGTCATCTGCATCTGGGGTGGGTGAAAACACAGTGGTCCTATTGGGGGGCATTGCTTTTGCTTACAGATACTGTGTTTTCTTCTGAATACTAAAAGGTAAGCTGCTCAGAATGAGGGAGAGCAGCTGTGCTTTGCAAAATGGACAGGCACACACCCGGCAAGTGAAAAGTAACGTAAGTTGTATGCCCCCCCCAATGACACATGACAGGCAGCCCCAGCCAGCTGCATACCAACCCATGGAGCCACTGCAGTGCTATGGGTCCTGCCTCCTCCACGCTGACCCTTCCTGTGCCACACTAGGCAGAACATCATAACTCTTCACTTGAAGGAAAGATGATTTATTCTATCACCAGTTGGTCAAGGATAACAGTTGAGGCCTGACTATCTTAAAGTAAAACTGCAGTAATATGATGACCTGAAAATTTTTTTTATCAGTCCTCCCAGTGTGGTGGTATGCTCTCCCCCTTTCCCAGATCCTGCAGTGATGGGTTGTTGTGGGAGTGGGAGTTGTGATGGGTTGCACCTGGACTTTGGGGGATTGCTGGCAACATAGCCAAACGCTATCTGGAATGGGGACCTAGACGTTTTGTTGCTATGCAAATATGACTATAGGTCAATTATCTTACTCTATTAATAGTGAACAGTCCAAGAGCCCTTTTATCTCTCCTCACAGCATCGGGCTGCATGCCAGGATCTCTCCTTGAGCAGGGACACCTACTCAAGGTTACTCCTTGAGGTTTAGAGATTCCTTGCCACAACAGATCCTCGGTAAGTAGTTAATAGCATGCTAAACTTTGAAATCTTAGCTAAGTGATATAAAGGATTGATTGTGCATATATAATCCTTTAGATACAAATCGTTGACCAAGTCTGGGACTAGGATTGGATCCAGCCACACCTAGACTCCTCTCTGAGAAGGAGTTTAGAAAGCAAGGGGGTCCTTTCTGAACCTTGTGACTCAATGGGAAGGTCTCCCTGACAGTTCTGTCTGACCCTGTCCTCTACGCAGTAAATAACCAAGTGTACCTTGCCATCGAATCTCATAAAACACTGTTGCATTCACTATCAAACTTTGTTAACTCAGTATTTACATTAATAAATATTTCACTGCTTCTCTCTTATGAGTGAAGTTAATCTCTCTGTCCGTGACACTTGGTCAAAGGGAAGGGGGTTGACAGGGCCAGGCAAACCTGGCAAATCAATAAATGGCTACAGGACCGGTGCCACAGCCAGGGGGTTGACTTCTTAGACCATGGGACTCGCTTTGTGATACCTAGTCTACTGGGGCCTGATGGGGTCCACCTGTCAGAGAGGGGGAGGAGCATCTTTGGTCAGAGGTTTGCCAAGCTCATAAAGACGGCTTTAAACTAGAGTTACCGGGGCAGGGGAACTGCAATACATCCCACTCCTACCAATATGATGCTAATACCAGTAACAGATGCCCAGAACCTGGAGAAGTGTTGCAGGTCAGCAGGAGAGCACCTGGAGTGCAACATAAAGGTACTCCAGCCAGTAAGTCAGCTTCATTAGAGGACCGACTTAAATGCCTCTATGCAAATGCAGTAGTATGGGGAACAAACAAGAGGAGTTATAGATGTGTGCACACCTGCAGGGCTTATTGGCATCACAGACATGTGGTGGGATGGCTCCTATGACTGGAATGGAAAGACACAGGCTCATTAGGAAGGATAGGCACAGGAGACGATGAGGGGGTGTCACTCTCTATGTCAACAACCAGCTGGAGTGCATGGAGCTCCCCCTGGGAATGGATGAGTTTCTTCCTCTTCTGGTCAAGTTGTTCCCACCAGCTTCTGCAGAAGAACACTGCACAGGAAAGGCAACATGAGAAAAAGGTGGTCTTTAGAGAGCGGTGACAGCAAAAGAGTATTAAATTAGGACTGTTGCTGGTGGCAGGAATCAATGCTGAAGCAGCTGTACTTTCTCCATGTGCCTCATGCTGCCGTTTGAAGAGATCACAGATATCCTGCAGCAAAATACATGGGGTGACGCTTCAGTGGCTGCTGGGGAACTGCCTGCTACAGGGAGAAGCGACTGTTCTTATTTTAAGGGAAAGGTAACAAAAAGTCTGCTGCCCTTTTCAACCCAGTCCCCATACTTTCTTCAAACCAGTGCCGTAATGCTGAAAGGCTATTGTTAGCTTACTTAGTTTTTTTCTTTTTTACGTTATTTCTGCACTACAGAAGCCTAGTAAGTTAAATGTCCCATAGCCAGTTATTCCTTTATATGACAAAAGCTAGGCAGGAGATATTTATTGTGACTGAAAAAAAAATTAAAAATATCAGGGGTGTGTGTATGGAATTTATGTAATTTTTCATAGATATGACTTACCATTTTCCTAGCAACTCTGCCACAAGGGACCTCGGAGCTGTAGATGGAGGTAAACAGCATGCCTTAATGTGAGAGAGAAATTCTGCTAGCACTTTGCCAGAGTAATGGACAAAATTAAACATTTGTGTCCCCCGGAAAGCCTGGCATTGTAAAGGGCCTTTTCATCCCAAATGAGCAGCTGAATAATATTTTTGACAACTTATCATGAAGCAAATGCATGGTGTTTTGTGAAGGTTTTTGTTTTTCTTTCACATAGTTGCAAACAATTTCACCTTTATTCCATTGCCACAAAATATAATACAGCACCCCTTTCTAGCCTTATTAATATGGAATATTTCACACTGTGTAGAAGATTTTGAATAACTTACACATAAAAATGTTGACAAAATCTTCACATTTCTGCAAATTGTTTATATGCAAATAAATCAATGTTTTTCCATTAAAACTGCCCCCAGAATTCTTATTATTACTCAGATTTACATTTATTTTCTATAAACCTTTTTCTGTTAAGCGACTTCAGAAACACTAATTCATGAAAACTTGCAACCAGACTTGGTGACCCAAATCTGGATTTCTATTTTGTAATGCCTTAGGGTACTGGTTAAAACACAATTATATCAGTGAGAATCTTTCCATGAATCAGGCTCACACAGAGACCCTTAGGGGTGAAAGAGCTGCTCTTTTATCCCTTGAAACTGGGGGAATATTCTTACCAGCTTCAGCTTGTGTTGGAGCAGGTACTAAACATTTTGCCCAAGTCTCACAGTGAGTCAGTTAGTGGACAGATTTCAGGGGTTATGCTACAATATAATTCATATATACATTCATGTAATTTAAATCCTGAAGACAAATCAGATAATCTAATTTAACCTCCCACTATAAGCCCTAAAATATTTTATAAGATTTAGAGCTTTCTCCTTGCAGAGAGGTGAAAAGGTAGGTGGAGAGAGAGGGGTGGGGGAGGGAAAGGGAGTGAGATTTTATTTATATCTAATTGACCCTTGAGTACAGATTGAATAGATGAAGAAGAAAAATGAAGACCTGCACAAGTAAGCAAACAAAGAGACTTGGATGTCTCTCTGAAGGATGAGGGTGAGAATACATGGGTGTTACGATGCAAAACAGTTCTCAGCCTTCAGAAGACACCTGGTTACTATTCAGTAGAACCAGACTATAAAAAGCTGAAAAAGTGATAATCCTTCAAAAAACAAATCTGTGGGTAAGATAAGAAATTTTCTAGGGAAATTCCTGCTGAGATATTGTGGTAATGGTTTAGGAGGTAATACAGTATCTGTAATCCCAAGGAAGCTGTGTATTAATAACAAGGGATTCTAGTTCTGGGATACATGCCCTAGTTGAGTTAACAAACTGCATCACTATCTATTATTTGGTGGAGAAAAATACATGCAGTTAATTAATGCTTTGGGGACTTAGAGGAAAAAAAACCCCAACAACAAAAAACCCCAAACCAGATTTCTCCCAGTTCCCTGGGGATAAGTAAATGCAGAAGGTAGAAAAAAATTTATTACTTCATGTTGTTTTATTTCAGCCAGAACTTTGTCAGAGGTCTACAAAGCACAACTCAGCTTTAATCAGTGAAAGTTTTGAGCTTGATTTATTTCTGAGTAGCATTAAATTTCATCAGGTTTATAATGATATAAATGCAGAGATCTCAAGGTGATCTAGTCCTTAATAGTAACTTGTGAATTTGGCCCACACATTGCATTAGTTAACTGTACTATAAAGATGCTAATGAGATGAAGGGTAAGTAGGTAATTCTTCGCTAGCAAAATTCCACTGAACTATGTAGGAATTTATTATGGTGTAATTTGTTTGTTCTGAATAGCTTGTTCTGTAGTGCAAAGTAGTGGAAAGACCTTTTGGTAAGGTTAAAGACTTGTTGGTAAAGTTAAAACGCCTATGTAACAGTAGAGGTTATTAATCTATAAAATTTTTAAAAAGCCACACCATAAATACAAACATAAATATAAATAATAGGAAAAAAAATCATAATGTCTACAAAAAGTGGTTTTCAAGTACTTTGAGTGGCAGTGAGCTGTAAAAACATGAAGATACTGAAAGAGAGGAGCTGGACTGTTTGACGATTCTGGCTAATGATAGGAAAACCACTGGAACAACCGAGATGGGAAAAGTACAGCTCCCTCTCTCATTCAGAAGACAGTGACCTGTTGAAGTAATTGGAAAAATTCCTGCTGATTTTCTAGGAATTTTGACTCTGGTAATGATGAACTGCTTAAAGGCTCCTGAAGCACATGAGTAGCAACAGGGTGGAGTGGGAAGGAAGGCAAGGGACAGTTTTGAGCTGAAATGTCAGAGTGTCCTGACAGCCCAGATTCAAGTCTTTTGAAAAGCAGTCAGCTTCACTGTTTCACCTGAATGTCAATAGCTCCAGCCTGTATATGTTGAACATTAGCTGTGAAAAACAGCTGTTCAATATTTTCTTAACTATGCTGATTATTTTTAGCTCATTGCCTCTTTAAACCTGAACTGCTCCCTTATCACCGTACCTCTGAGAAATCTGCCTTCTGGCAGTCCCCCTTTGAAATTATTTTTTTGCCCATAAGGTGCAGATGCTTCTCATCGAGCCTGCTTTCCTCCCCTCTCAACCTTTTCCACTGACAATGCAAAAGGAAACTTCCCCCAGATTTCATGCTGTTCAAGAAGTCAGAGGGTTATCCGACAGACTTGTGACTTCACTGGATTCTGTGCTTGTGTGTGAAAACATACAGATTTGATTAAAATGGGCACTTGCGCTGCAAAGCTCTTCACACTGCAGGAAATTGCATGCAGAAAAGTATGCAGAAGTGTGTTGTATTTAAGTTTGTAATGCATATGCTCTGAATGCATATGGGTGCAGTTGTGGCAGCTTGACGTTGTGTTGGAGGGATTCAGCTTGCAAAATAGGACACGTATATTTATGTATTGACAAGTGAGTTAAGTAAGGGTGAAATCTGGTTGCCTAAATATTGGCATCTGGTACCATTGGAGACATTTTTGGATACACTACTGCTTCTCTATTTACTGTTCTGGTCTCTCATAAGAAGTCCTCTATCATCTCTGCCAACCATATGTTTGTGTTGGGTATTGCAAATGGCACTAGAACTGTATTTTAAGAAAGTGAATTTAACCTCTAAATTGCATGCCCCAACCTGAAGCTGAATCCCATCCTTGTCAAACAGTCAGGATAGATTTCAACCTCACGTTCACATCTTTAACTTGTCAAGTAGAGAAGGACTGTGTCTAACATTAGAAAGGCATCAATTCATATCTCATCATTAGAAGGACTCTGTTACTGACCTTTTTATCTGTGTTTGATAAGCACCAGTACTCTGTTACCTTCTCAATAGATATAAGTCCTTTCTAGTTGTGGCCATGTTGCCCATCCTTACGGGCCTAGAAATGTTGTGAGTTTGTGTTTGGACTCTCAGTCAGGTATTCTGGTACGTCTCGTGAGAAAGAGCAGAGAAACAAAATCTTTACCCAGAAAATCCAATTTGAATATAGCTCCAGATCCAGAAACCACTTCCTCAGTACATATACGTAGTGCTGCTGTGAATGTTTCCCATTTTCCATTCTAGGAAATAGTTTCTGTAGGTGATTCCCCAAAACTGCCATTACTGGGGTGGAACAGCAGTGCCCACAGAGCTGGCGACGCCCATTGCCGCTCAAAAATCACAGCATGCCTGAATTCAGGAGCGCCCAGCTTGCCTCCAGTTAGGTTTCCTTTCAAACACAGTTCCCTTATCTACAAAGAGCTGTCTTGCTGCTGGACCCACTGGCTCCGATGGCAGCAGGAACCTGTTTTGCAGATCTTACTTGCTGTGTTTGAGAGAGCTGCTGCTGCTACTCTTCTTTGAAGAGCATTTCCACAGTCTTTCTCATGAAGCTGCCCACTTAATGAAAAATCTTCACAAAGCACTAAAAAAAAAAAAAAATCAGTCATAGACAGTTTTGTAATGAAGCTGCGATCTGCTTCTTCTTTCCTTAGAGATGTTCAACCTTTACCTCAAGGATTATTGTTTTTTTTAATAGTTATCTCTCATAATGGAAAGAAATATTGTTATTAATTATTGTCTTTTATTATTTTAATTGCACCAACATGTAACCTCACCAATGGGCAGCAGCCATGCTAGGATTAAACCAGACACAGAAAAGATAGAGACTGAAGCAATTATAAGGGAGTCTTTTTTAAAAACTTCATGCTATTTATATATTGACCAATTTGTGGCTTTTTTTCTCCTGTCTAGTTCAGTGAATCATAATAAATTCATTAATAATGCTCATTATTGCCATCATAAGAATGACTTTCAATTTCTTTAGGCACCCACCTTACTAATCCCAGGTGTCACTTAAATCCAAAACAGCCTCAAAAAAAAAAAATAAAAAAAAAAGAAAAGTCTTTCCCTTCACCTCTTTGTACTTGGAGTGAGCAGTTCAGTACATGAGCCGTGCTCAGCACATGAGCAGTTAAAAATAAACATTAAATTCTTATCAGGCTGCTTTCTGTGATCGTATAAGGTTAAAAAAAAATGCAAGTATAGGTGTAAGGGAAGTGGAGTTGGTTTGTCTGAAAACAAAGAAGGCTGAAGAGCGTGGTGAGCTGGAGGGATAAGATAGATGATAAACAGAGAAAAGGGCTCCTGCATGACAGGAAGGGGTAGAACTGTTCTTTCTGTTCCCTTGGGAATAGGACAGGATGTAATGGGATTAAATTGAGGCAAAGGTTATTTATCTTAGGCTTTGAGAAAGTGCGAGCAATGGTCTCAAGCTAAGAAGAGTTAAATATAGACATCACCAGCATGGGGGCTTGCAGGAACAATATGACCTTGTATGGCTGCTTTTTATGATTTCTTGCTAGGCTAACAGGTATAGAAAAACAAGCACTGACTGCATCAGCCTAGTACTCATGCTGTGGGGAAAAAGCAAAAAAATACCACAGCTAACTATAGCAGGGTTCTCCTGCATTTCGTTCTCAGCAGTGCACACTTAATGGTATTTGCCTATATGCATTTGTCAATGGGCCGTTGGTTGAAGGAACAAAGCTTTAACATTAAACATTTGCTACTCATGTGACTGCTGCAAAAGCAGTGATTTTTTTTTTTTTTTTTTTTTTTTAATTCTGCCTGATAGAAAAGGACAGCAGGTGCTGTGGAAGAGGGGGATTTGACAACACCCCACCCTGATATCTTGTCGCCTCTTCCAGACATTGCTAACTAGCCATAAATTGCAATTCGCGTTTTGCCAGGCCATCAAATAGATGTATGTATTTCCATTACACTAATGCAATTATTTCATGCAACCTTCTGAATAATGTCTTTGACTCATCACATGAGCGTTCAGGGAGAAAAAAACATAATGAATTTAAAAAAGCATGGCAAAGGCTAAAGAAGCCACCTAAGGAGTTAAAGACAAAAATAAAATATCTCTCTTCGCACTCAGAAAAACAGAAGACAAGTCACAGTGACATTTCCAGACTGTAAACCATACAAACTTAATTTCCAAGGGTTGGATTAAAACTAAAGTTGTAGGAGTCAGTACTGTCCTTAAAGCCTTCATAAGGTTACTGCTCCCACGATATTAGCTAAGAGGAAGGAAAGCTGGAAGTTTTATACGGATATTGCTCTTACTTGCTCATTTTTTTTTCTGAGAAAAGTAACTTGGTGTGGGATTCATTGCAACTTGACGTTTCTGTTAAATCAAGTGATAACTAATCCCTTTCTCCCACCCCCATCAGGAACAAGGAGACACCAGGAAGGTGCTGCTAGGTAGGATGACTTTTGCGTGCTGCATGGCTGGTTGTGGCCTGGGACACCTGTGGTAGGCTGGGCCACCCCTGAGATGGGCGCTCTTGCACTGTTGGCTGCAGAATCCCAATGTAGGTACTGCAGAGTTATCCTCTCAGAATAGCACAGCTCCACAAAACTTTGTTAAACCTGTCTTCTGGATGGCAGCCAGTCTGGAAATGAAAGAATAAAACTAAAATTCATAGAGAAGTTCCTAAGGTAATGAGAACCACACACAGCTCCCCTGTTAATAAAAAAAGTCTTTGGCTGTCGAAACACAGAATGCATAAACCCTGAAAGTTTGGAATGGGGATTGCATCAAATCCAAGCATTTGAAACTCTTGAAAGAGTCCTCCTCTTTGTACTTAATTAGGATTTTCTATTTTCAAAGTCAGTGTTTACTGGTTTTTGGTTGATAGTACTAAATACTGCAACTTTCAAAGTAGACCAAAAGATTTATGTGCTCCGTTTCCACGAGGTGGGGAGTGAGAGGAATAATCAGTGAGACTGAAAGCATAAAGCCAAGGAATAATCACCGACATTGAGCCAGGTCCATTTTATCATGCCAGGGATGTGTGTGGTGGTGGCAGTGTGTGGGTGTGATCCCTGTGACAGCTAGAAGAGCGGCTGCTGCATGAGGGGATATGTGGATATAGTGGGACGCACTTGTTCATGCATGGCAGGCTGGGGAGGGAGTGTATGTATGTGTGCATGGGTACCTGGAAAGCTACAGAGCTATGACTATGCATATTTTGTAACCAAAGCATATTGCCAGACATGACTTTTAACCCCTTCAGCATCTGTGCCCTTATGCGCCCCGGAGTAGGTGCTGCAAACTGGCATTAATCAGTTATGTCAGGGATGTGGGTGATGATCATATATTCTCTGACAATAACTTTTAGCAATAGCTGAAATCAATAAATCCAGTTTGTAGGCACTTCAGCTTTTATTAGTATCCAGTGAAATCTGTTGGCTTAGGGTTAATATGCAGATGCCTGAAAATTTTTTCCCTTAAACGGCAATTTTTAATGTCCATTCAGATATAAGATAAAATAAAAACACAAGAGGAGGCATTTCTCTTCCACACAAAATCATACAAAAAGTCTCTTTTTATTAAATATACATTATTTACAGTTTAAGTCTTTCTTCTGTACAACAGTAACCATAGAAAACAAAAGAAGCTAAGGCTAAATTTTTTCAATCCCCGGACAGTGTATTAAGACATGTTACATTGTCTACAAAACTGACTTGGACTGAGGCAACGTCCTGTGGAATTCTCTTTAGAAAACCAGATAGTGAAAGGGGAATAATCTAAATCTCCATTTTGCATTTTACTGTAACTGAGAGACTCTTGCATTACCCTTGGACAGACGATTAAAAGAAAGGAAAAAAAAAAAAAGACTTTTTTTTTTTTTGCTTTGCTACTGAAATAAGCAGTGTTCTGAGAGATTTATTTAATATAATTGGAGTAGAAAAAAGTAAAATGAATGATGAAGGGCTCATCTGTAGAAAGGGCCAATTTTTTATTATTGTAAGTATTTAATCTCAGCTAGTTTTCACAGTCTGTGAAACTGTTCTTTTTGCATATTTTTTTTTAGGGTGCTTTCATTTTTCAAGTAGGATGCAGTTCACTGCAGTCTGCCCAGGGGTGAACTCCATTAAAATGCTATACAATCCTTCCAAAGTCAGTGGGTGGGCGCCTAAGTTGGTTGACAACACACCACCCACAGACCGCCCTTCCCCCTGCACACACTTCCAGAAACTCCTGAAGGTGACTTAAGCTATGCCATGGTCTTAAGTGGAGCTGAAGTTCATTGCCTTATCCCAAGTTTGGATTATCCACAATTCTGCTAGAACACACGATTGTAGTGAATGCAACTCTTGTTGACAGCAGCAGGGGATGACGAATATAAGGTCTTGACTCGATTTTATAGATGTCAGCCCCAGTTTGCAGGAGATCATCACTGCCCTTGCCTAGGGCAACCAGAGGCTAAATTCATCTGTGATGTATCTTTGCATTGACCTCAACAGGATTACAACCAGGTCTGAAGCTGGCTCTGTTTCTTCCAAGAAGTGGGTTTCAAAGCAGGTCAGGTACTACAATGTTTAGCTTCTTGCTATCATCTAGATATAATGGTCTATGTATAATATTTCATTTGTAAAACTCACAGAGTAGAGATCTTTATGGCTTGATGTCTGAAAAAAACATGTACCTGCCTGTTCTCCTAACCTGTATCTGAAATTTCATAGAGGGGTCTTGGGTATCTGAGTACTCCTCTGTGTCGTGAGTGGGATGTGAGGCTGCGACTGGCTGTATCTAACCTTTACCTCAGAAGCAATCAGTTTTCTTTCTTAACGATACACGTGCTCAGCATTGGCAGCAATGTCAAAACACGTGAGAAAATGGTTTGCCTAAAGGATGCAAGAAGGAACTGTAAGGGCTATGGCATGCAAAAAATGAGTAAATAATTTCCCATGCAGAAATTTTATCAATCGGAATCTCTTTAGGGTTGTGGGACTGAAATCCATGAAGAGTAATGACCAGCATATCAGGAAGCAAATGGTGTTGCAATGTGATAGCAGTCAGTAGTTTAGAAAAAAGCTGCCACGTCCTAAGTGAGGGAGGGATGGGGAGAGGAGTCTCTAAGCAAACAGCTTTCTTTGGATCACCTGTTGTACCCAACATTGTATTAAATGTTACAATTGTTTGAAGGGAACCATTCCCGATTCTTCTTTCAGGTAACAGGGAGAGCTCCAGTGATCTAACTGGAGATTCAGATTAGTATCAGCCAGAGGTTTGAAATCCTCTCCCATGTTTGAAGCACATCTCTGATACTTTACAGATCATCAGGAAAATTAAGGCTATGTTTTGGCAGACTAACTACTAATTCATTCCATGGCAAAAATGAATTGTGGAAAAAGACCTGAAACCCTCATAGCCACCTGGTGATTACCATCCCTTGTTTCCAACAGCATAACCATTCTGAGAGCTTTTGCTTCCTAACCTGCCTCATCGAAATTCTAATCTGGAGAGTTAATGTCCCCATTTTCCCTTACAGTTCACCAACTCTAGGTGACTACATCTCTACAGTGGAGTGCAGTCTCCCTTCTGGCTGAACACCTAGCTGACATTTTGAGGATCATGAAATTTCTTCGAATTTCTGGTTTCTGCGACTGCCAGGAGAAAAATCATAACCTTGGTTAGAATTGTAACTCAAGTTCCTCTGCCTCTAACCGCCAATTTGACAGCCCCACATGCTAAAGAAAAAAGGAGAGAAAAAGAAAAAAGGTGAACTAGATACAGAGTGACACTGTCAACACAAACTGTTGCCTTAATCCTTCCTTAGCTCGGCTTGTAGACTCAGTACATTACAAACAACAAACAACGAGCTTACAAATTACAACAGTTCACCAGAAAGTGTGCTTTTTTCCCCACTTTTTGTTTTTGTCAGCATAACTTAGTGCAAAAGATCACAAAAATAAGTACCAATACATAGAAATATCCAAACTCCTATATGTATGATTCAAAATAAACAACCAAAGAAAAAAGGTAGTTCAGACCCAAAAGAAAAGTGTGTTTAGAAGTTTCATGTACAAAAGGAGCATGGAGGAGGGGACCCCTCACATCAAAAGCAAACATGGAGATCTTTTCATTGGAAAAGGAAGCACAGCAAAGTGCAGAACCAAAGGGAACAAATCATGCTTTGAAGATGTGATAGTAACTTGTGAGAAAAACCCCCAAAAAATCATCAAGGGCATGGTGCAACTCTAACTGCAGTCAACCAAGAGGCCTCCCACCAACCTCAAAAGATTCTGGATTAGGCCCCTGGTTTGGCAGGGATGTAATTGTATCACTTAGCTTGTTTGATAAGTAGGCATTACAAAACTGCATGAAAGCTTTGAAATAACACTTGTCTTAGAAAGCCTCACAAGGTCTCAGTTTTTGCTCAAGCCTTTTACATAGTGTTGCTTTTTGAAAAAATAAATAAATTTAAAACCCTTTTGTGTCTGTGAAAAGCTGGCAGTGCAGAACAGTACTTGAAACTGATCTTCTTCAGTGTAAGTTTTGTGTAAGTAAGTGATGGCAACAAACAACAATGGCATGAGATGGTGGAACACAAAGTGATCAAATCCTGACTCTTGTAATACTCTTGTTAAGATGAGGTGAAGGACACACTTCAACTAATTGGCTTACACTGCTGGAAAGGAAGCTTGATTCTCTTCTGAAGATGGGATTTTTTCAGTGATTCATCTAATTGAGAACTTAGGGGTTCTGGATGGGCCCTTACTGTAATTTGAAAAGCCAACAGGTATCAGACATATCTGCTTGGGGCTAGCAGATATGAGACATAACAGGCAGGAGACTTACAGCCTTACTGGAGCTGCAGAGATACTCTATTTCATCTCAAATGGCACCAGATACACAGGGCTAGAAAGGTATCTTAGGGGTCCGAGTCAGCTTTAGGTTATAAAATCTGTGTAGATCTGTCTACACGTATACTATCTACCAAAGCTCCCACATGACGCAATGAGTGGATCTTGGATCTAGAATAGACTGGAAGGAGAGATATCCTCTCCCAAGCCCCACAGATTATTGATCAGTGGGCCACCAACTCAAATGGGTGCTTTGACACCTCATTTTCATGTATTTGACTATAAGTAGATGCATGCATTTCCTAAGCAGAGATGTCTAGTCTAATTTTAGATGCAAAGAGGTGTCCTTCCTTGATCCCAGCTGGCATCTCAATAAAAAAACTAGGGTCTTTTAAGACCTGTGCACATGTGTCTACCAGAGCTGCAAGATTAGTGTAAGATTCCTATATGTAGGCAAATTCTGCAAGAAGTAGCTAACCTATTGCCAGGAACCTACCTTACTTCATTTACTTACTACATTTTCCCTGTCTTCACTGACCACAGGACAGGCCTGGATGACAAGGGTGAAACACGTAGCCAAATGCAAAATGAAACAAACCCAAAAGACTCAGATAAAAGCAATCTTCAAGTGCTTCCATAGGTCTGGGACTCAATCTTATTCTCAGCAAAATCGATCGTTAACTTCATTAGGAGAAGATTCATATCCCCTCACTATAGTGAAACTATATGATGTATTGATTGCTCCTCACCCAATATGTGAAATATGTGATCAGCTAAATGCTAATATAGACAAACAGCTCATTAAAATAAGGGTTTGGCTTACACTATAAAAATGGAACAATTGCTAAATAGGATGGGTTATGTCTGGCTCAATAAGGTTAAAATAAAGCAGACAGAAAGCATCTCATGTTTGAATTTTGGCCATCAGGCCATCAGTTTTAACTTAAATGTCAGGGTAATCTCATGACTGAACACAATCTGATAACAGTACATGGCTTGTTTTCACAGCTATGTTCACCCAGCTGAGAATCCTGGTTTAGCTCATGTGAGTTAAAAGCCTGTCTTTTGTTTGGCTTTGCTTTCACTACAGATGTATCCTAAGTGCTGTGCCACGGCAAGAAAAAGAAAAGAAAGTGTACATCTTAAAAATGTACTCAAAACATTCATACTGTCTTGTCCCTAGTAAGTGAATAAGGACAGATGAAATACTGTAAACTACATAGGTGACTTACTTAGGACCAATGTTTTATTTCCAAAAGAGAAATGGGACTCAATTTTCAAAGGTATTTAAATGTCTTGTAGTATTTTTAAACATTTTGCAGCGAGGCAGAAGCAGAAATTCAACTGAAATTAATTTCAGTCAAGTGCTCATCTTGTTTAGTCACTTAAGCATTGATCCACATCCTCAGGAGACTAAATTCCTTTGAAAGCCCACACTGCACGCAGGTGGCAGCCAATGTCTCACTGAAAGTTAGTGGGATTTAGTTTTCTGTCAGACAGCATTCATTTCTCTTCTGTAGCCAGACACGAGGGTTCTCAGACAGTCCTTACAGGCATCCAACTCAGACTTTGCATGACTAAATATCCTTATAAGCATGGCTGTTATTGGCCAAATCATTTCTGGAAAACAGGAATTTGCAGTGCCTAAATTGTTATCTCAGTGATTTAGAAATTCTATAGTCTAAAAATCCCTGCGTAGCAAAAATAATTTTCAGAGGTTCCATACCATATAACCAAGAGAAAAAAAGAGACTTGGTATCCTTCCACCAGCACCTTACTTTGTTATGAAACTTGTCATGAGAGAAGCAAGAAAACCCAAACATCTCCAAACAATTCTTTGACACTCTCAGATTTCCTTTAACAGAATAATAGAATCATCAAATCACAGAATGGTTTGAGTTGGAAGGGACCTCAAAGATCATCTAGTTCCAACCCATCTGCCATGGGTAGGGACACCTTCCACTATACCAAGTTACTCAAAGATTACTGAAATAAATCCTGTCATTTTATATATGAAAAGTATCTCCCCACATGTTTACTGAAAAATGTTATCTGGAATGATAGCTAAAAGAAAAAGGGGAAAAGCCCCACATTTAAACAGCAATTTTAACAAAAATAGCAAAGTGGTTTGTAATAAGATAGGAAAAAAGTCTAATTTGAACTGTGGAAAATCAAAGGAATTTTAACACTGGTAGAATTTTGCAAAATTGAATTTCTTCTGTCTTTTAAATAATTATTTTTAATTCCCTTTAACTGGTACTGAGGTAAATCAGATGATACCCTCACTAAAGAAAGCATTGTAAAAAAAAAAACAGACTTAGTATTAGGATACTTCATATGGTGTCTTTTAGTTACCTTTTAACAAGAATAATATTGAAATCCTGATTTAAAAGATAGGATTTTAAATGGAAAGTCCATACAAATGTGTTCATTTGTCCAGCCCTGTTGCATATAAATACTCACAACTTATTACATCCGTAGGTATAGATGCACATGGTTCTGTATACTCAGGCATGTACTTACGTATGTGCACTTCTTTATTTTACAGATTCACACCAATACAGCTATAGTTTTCAAAGAGTTTTACCAGCCTGAGCTATATTAAATGAGGATAAGGAAACAAAGATAAACAAACCACTGTTTTGTCAGGTCTGGTTTTGCACACAGCATTCCACTTACACCTGCTCTCTGGCCCAGGACTGAGCCACTGAGCTTTATCTGAAAAGTTTGCAGCAACACTTAATATCTACATTTGGTGAAAGGAACTTGACCCTCCTTGAGAAAGATCAGCATCTTGCAGAATCAGGTCCTAAGATGGCCAGAAGTAATTTAGTCACTTGAGAAACGACAAGACTCTGTTTCACAGCTCAGTCTCCCTTTTCCAGATACTCCACTGCTGGAGGTGCTTTGTGCTTTATTGTTGCACGTTGTAGTAATTTTATTCCTGAAAACTAACAAGTGGGAAAGCAGAAGGATGATTTGTATCTGTTAGTTTAGCTAGAGAAAAACATACAGCTGTGGGCTTTCCTCTCCTTCCTATTCCATTCTCCATAAAGTTAATTAAGTTCATTAGGATTCAGAGGTGTCTCATACAGAGTCCGTTTCAGATAAGATGACTCAAACATGGGCAGAGGAGCCCGTGTGCTTGCTTATTCCTCCCCTCCCACCATGACAAACAAAGCAGCTTTATCTGGGGGAAGGAAGGAAGGAAGGAGAAAAGAGAATTGCTTTGCCAGGATTTCACCGCAAAAGATAAAGCAATGTACAGGGAAAAGAGCTAATGAGTCCATCATTACACATCTCATCATGCAGAAACACTCTCAAGTAGTCATGTATCATGCAAACAGACAGCATGAAGCAAAAGGGCTGTTGTCGACCGCGATCAGGAAGAATGGCACCAATACTAATTTCAATATAAATAGCTTTATAAAATTGCTCAGTCAGAGTTCCGATTATGGGGCTGGCCTCACATATTCCTCTTCAAGTGAGAGCGATATCATACCAAGATTGCTTTCTCTTCACTGATGCTACTTCTCACAAAGTCTTCCAAAAGAAGTGGTGAAGAATCACCACATCCACACTGTCATTTATTTATTCTTCCTTGTCTGTCCCCTCCTCCCATAAAAAAACAATAACCAGCTACATACCTTAGCAATGCATTGCCTGGAAAAAAAAGCACGTGTTGGATGTGTAACCTCATCTCTAGTTTGCTGTAGGTTATTACCTCATACTGGGATTCTTTGATTTTAATCTATGTGAAAAGGATCACTGTGTGGAAACCCCAGAATGACTGCAGAAGGGTGTAGGGGGCAAAGAAAGAGATTCAGCTACACAATTAATTGCACTGAATTGATTCTTATCAAAAGTACTGCAATAAATAGGATATGTTTTTTTCTTATCTGTTGGATTGATTCAACTCCTGTCAGAAACTTTCAAGTCTGACAGCAAATTCTACATAATCTTCAGAAGCCCTGTGAAGGCAGTATGTCACATAGACACAAGCAGGGTGTGAAAAACCTTCCTTGGTGGGACTTCTCCATTTCTTACCTTAGGATGTCTGTGACTGAAAAGAAGGTCTTTCAGCCTCACACTGAAACCATGCAGCACACGTAAAATGGGAAGTATTTGAGTCTTCAGTATTGTTCCCAATCAGGAAAGGACAGAAGACTTTAGAAAAACAGGACAGGAGACTAATTCAAAGAAGAGTATTTGGGATCTTTTTTAACTTGTTTGCCTAATGTTCTTCCTTCTAAACAGGGTTGATTAAATTTTAACTTTTTTAGATGTGACATCAGACCTCTCTCTATTTAACTTTGGAGAAGATACTCCAATTTCTACAAGCAGGAAATACCAATCAATCTTTCATGCAGTTTTGGTTGGTTTTTTTTCAGTAGTTGCATTTTTTTCTTTTTTAGAAGAACTGGCAGAAGGTTTGAGTCATATTTAAGATTAAACTATTTTTGTTTTTTCTTGTCTATGTACTTTTTCTTTGCCACAGCAGCAACAGTGTTTAACCTTAGTGCACAATAACCCTCCATATGGCATGAACAGTTATATATGTTGCATTTCTAACATTTCAGAGAAATATAGAGCACCTAAGTCCTAGCAGCTTCCTATAACCCTTGGAGATTCAAGCTACTATTTTCCATGCTTCAGCTAGAGTTATGCTAGAGTATGTTGGGTCTACGTAGCCAGCCGTATGAGATGCAGGTGAAAGAGGTGCATGGGAATGACATTTATTGTTGATACATATATTGTTGGAAAAGTACCGATAAGCCTAAAAGTTACAGTAAAAGGACAGGAGGCTGGGGGAAGGAGCTTAATAAGGACAGTTTTATTTTTCCTTACCGCAGACCATCTTCTCAACTATAGATTAATGTAAAACCATTGAAACCAATAGGTATATATCAATTCATATAGTTTGAGAATTTGGCCAGTTCTTTATGATTGCTCTAAATGAGCCTGTAAAATTAATCAGGCATTTTGGTCTCATTCTTTCCCTCTATCCTGTCCCAGTATCTGTAGAGCTACGTGTTCAGCTACTTTACCTCTACTTTACATAGTCCAGCTCTAGTGTAAAAGTGATGAATTAAATGGCTCCAGAGAAAAGCACAAATAAATGTAGAGACTTTGAAACATCCAGGAACCCACAGCAGAAACCAGGTGTGCATGTGGATCTTATTTTGTGTAGGGTGGGATAACAGGTCTCTTGAGCTGCAGAAGTAAACTGTGACTGCCAGGTTCTTGTGCAGAGAACGAGGTACTGTGATTGTTGTCAGTGTTTCCTGTGCAGGGCGGTCTTTTCCAAATGCAAAAGAAGTTAGCAAAAAATGAATGTTTAAAAAAAATTACAAAAAGAAAAAAGGAAGGAATAAAGGAATAAAGGAAGGAAGGTTAGGGAAGAAAGAGTAAGAAGAAATTGCATTGTCCATCAGATGAAATATTCCCGTTTGCACTCGCTCACTGTGTTCTGCAAGTCAATATCAGCTTTAAAGGAGCTCTCGAGGTTTTCCGGGTATTCTTTCTCCTTTGTCTGGCTACTTTGATGGGCTTGTTTGTGTTGATAGAGGAATCTGCTCATGATGGCAATGATGCAAAAGATGACGAATATCACAACTGCTATTACACCTGAAGAGGGGTTAAAAAGGATTGAATTACCTCAAAAATACATTACCAATGCACAACAGCTAGTGGATATGATATATCAATTTATTTCAGTCTATACACAATCATCTGCCTTTATTGTACTCTCCCTGGTAATCTGGTAGTTTTTAGTTCTATTTTGTCACCTCAAGTAAGACTAAAATTGATGAAATTGACCTTCTAATTTCAGTCAAATTCTGCTTTCACTGGAAGTAAATCTCGGTCAGTGTTTGTTTTTAAAAAAACTAAATCTGTATGCTCATACAAATTCCTGCTCTGTTGTATTTTCCTCTGTATTATCTCTGGAAACCTTGTATGAGCCTTGTACACTTTGGTTTATAGCTTCTAGATGTTATCAAAGGCAGCTCCCTACAGGTTATCCTATAAAATAAACAGAGATAAATCATCTTCCAGGTTGTTAAAGGAAACTGAAAACCATACATGAAGCTATGAGGACAACTTTCCCTAATATATAAATGCTTCCATACGGTCTAACGAGTTCTACTACACCACCAGCTTGCAAAGACAAAGCTCAAGAAATACAGGATATGTGAACACTGTGTTGAAGCTCTCATCATAGTGTGTAAAACAACTACTAGTTAGCTGGATCTTAGATCACAGAATCACAGGAAATCAGAAAGTGGTTGAGGTTGGAAAGGAGGCCATCTTGTCCAAAATCCCTGCTTAAGCAGGCAGATAGACAGACTTTTGCTATATTTTAGAACACTTAGGTTCTTGACAACCCATAATGCCTTTTTTGGCATAATACCCACCACCATTGACTTCATCCATAATGTAGATGCCTATCTAGGAAGCTTGATACAGATATGTGCTAATAAATACAGCAAATACTAGACCTGCATTAGATTACAAAAAACTTGAACTGGATTTTATGGGGCCCAGATTTAAAGCACCATAGATGTTTGCCTTGACAGAATTATTTTTCAGTTGTAATCTTTAAAAATGAAGTTACCTCCAATCACAGCTGAATCGCTTCTGACTGCATTGGTGAGAGGCTCTCTTTCATCTGTCTTCCCAAAAGGATCTGCAGTTGGTTAAACAAAACAGGACTTATTCTCTGTATCAACTATATTCATTTTCTCTCCGGCTTAGACAGAAGAGTCCTCTTACCCTCATGAATTCTAATCTGTTTTCAAAGGATGTGATTTGGGGGACTGGTGAATCGAACCAGAAAGCTCTCTGAAAAATAAAGTGAGTTTGCAGGACAATTTTCTTCTACATCTTCAGGAGCAAAGTCTGTTAAGGGTATATTTAAAAGGAAACAGAAAAGCTCACACTAGCATCTGAAAGCATTGTCTCAGTTTATTGGTAGAAGAATCAGAGAGACATTTGAACTAGATAGCCCATTGGGAGCTTTTCTCAGTCAGAGCTTGGAGTTTTTGTTTGTTTGTGTTGGAGCTCTCTTGTACCCTATCTATCTATAAATGACCATTGCCGAAACACTGGGCCAAACAGTCTACATGTTGGCAGTTTCAAATTCAGATCCAAACCTGAGAGGTCAAGCCCTCCCTGAAGTCAGTGGAGTTACAGCAGTGTACCAGCTCTAGTCCTGCGTGTTTCAGAAAATGCTGCGGTTTTGATTGCTAGCTGAATCCAGCTTTTCTGCACCTTCACATCTTTTTCCTTTCAGCTCAACCTCTCCTTTGAGGAGATTCCTATCTGTGTTTCTCTCCTTTACAAGCCTTCAGGCTGTCATACAGAGGCTGTACATGGGAGTTATGGATGAATGTCTCTGCTATATAATATAATGCTTTATCAAACTGATCTTTCAGATGCAAGAGGTGGAAGCCTAACTGAGAAATTCGGTGTTGCAAGGATTATTGTAATTGAACATCCTTGCCTTAGTAGCTGACTCAGCCACATTTTGGTATCTCTTTGCTCAAGAAGATGTTTATTTATTGCAACAATCAACAATTTTATATTTGTGTATCAGGAGGTGCTGAGTTTGTAATGATGGTGGCTTTTGGGCCATTCAGGTTCTTAAAAGGGGCACTTATTCCTTATTCTTTACATCACCGACACCAGCCCCAAAAATGTGCAGAAAACATCAGCCTCAAAGAGGCTTTCATGTCTTAGAAGGTCAAACTCTACTGCTAGTTTTAGAGGTGGAAGGATTTCTCATCAAAAGCATCCATACTGAAAAGTCAGGGTTCCCCATATCTAAAGTTCATTGACTGAGCTACAGGAACAAAAGGGACCTCTGGGGCCAACCGAACACCTCCAGTGCACCCATTATTAACATGAATGGCAATTGCCAATGCAGATTTGGACACTCAAGTTAAGACCTACTTAGAAGAGGCCCCTTGCTTGGATATTGCGTGCCAGTGGTGATGTTGCCAAGAAACAAATAGTCATGCATGGCAATGCTTCCTCTCATTTACTACATTTGTGGGACTGGAATGGGAATAAAATTGTTTTTTTCACACATAAAACTAGATGGCATCATATAAAAGGTTGGGTTGGAAGGGAAATCTGGATGTTATTTAGCCTAATCTCAGTCCTTTGAGCATAAATTCAAAGCAGAGCCAAATTCAAAGTTAGATCAAGGTTGCTCATAATTTGGTACATCATGGGTAGGTTCATCTCCTTTATTTATCAGTATCTCAGAGTTAGTTATATAAATCAAAACTAGTAATTTAGGCTTTTTTTATTTAGTGAAACAGGAAGAGAGTCTACAGATACTTTATATCCTAATACGGCTATCAAAGATGGATAGTGTGATTCTCCTGTTTCTTTCCACAAACTAGAAGAGGGGCATAATCATTATTTTAGACTCAAGATGATTTAATTTTCAGATACTGGAATTTTGGTGAGATATTTTCTACCACAGCCCTCAGCTGGTGCCAGTGAAATCAGTTACAATAAAAATTCACATCTGTTGAACACCAGTCCTCCTGTACTGGAGAAAAATCTCCAGCAGGTATCTGGTGCATGGTATTAGTCTAATAGAGTCATGAAAGATTATTAACTATGTATGAAAAAAGCATGAAATTAAATTTCTACCTTAAAAATTATATAAGATGTCATTCATGCCTAAGAGATTATATAAGATTTGACACTAAACTCTATTAAAGCTTCACAATTTTTTGCAAGTGTTACCAGAATTTATGCACCGAGAGAAAAAACAGAAAAAATGTTGGAGTTTCAGAATGGAGGCTAACAGACATAGGCCTTAAGAAATATGTTTTGCCTGGGAAATAAAATCAGGATACAAGGAGAGGAGGGTTTGTTACAGTGCAGCAGATGGTATGTGACAGCAGAACCATTTCCAGTGGGAACACAATAAACTCTGAAGTCAAGGAAAAGCAATACTGTGTCTCATATGAGACCTTAACAGGACATCCTCCTCCTTTTAAATAAAACTGATGACACTACAGTGTGAATCACTGGAATTCACTTGGAAGCATTGCTGGGGTCAGAAGGCCCTTCTGGTAATCATCTAATCAAATCAAAGTCTATTACAGCACGTTTTTCAGAGCTGTATCCATTTGGGTTTTGAACAGATCCAAGGATTAAGATTTTACATCCTTTCTGGGCCTCCTGCCACATTTGGTCCATCCCAATGAGCAGGAAATCTAGCATTCTTGACCTTGGAGTAGGTGATCCTTGAACCAGCTCTCCTCAGCAGGGCTGTATTCCATGGGATTCTTCCAAGCAGGTCCATGACAAGGTCAAAGGTTGTTCTCCTGAAGTCTGGGGTTGCAGTCACGCTTTCTGCTTTTTTTCCTTCCTCTCAGGATCCTGAACTCCAACATCTCACAGTTGCTACAGCCAAGGCTGTCCCAGCACATCCCTGTCCAGCTCCTCCTTGTTTGGAAATAACATATCCAGCACAACTAGCACAGTGAGACAGCGACTTGCACTGTTTGAACTGCCTTTCAGAAGCAAAATTTTTCTATGTAGTTTCGGACTTATGAAAGTCTTTGGCATTTTTTGCTTTAAATGCATGAAGACCAGCTCTTCAGCTGAAGTAGACAGAGAGCTCAAGACTCCACCATTCACACAGCTGAATCTGCTCTGGCATTTACAATACTTTTATGTAAATATATATATATAAAGCACAGTAAAGGTCGATTATCTGTATGTCATCAGTGTAGAGTTCAGAATACCAAAACCTCTGCATGTGCCTCTGCAAGGAAGAAGGTGATTTGCAGACGTTATATACTAAAAACACAGGAAGTCACCTTTCATTTTCTGTTTTCTAATCAGAAAGAGTGCGTATAGATAACTGAGCCATGAGTGAATGGATTTTATTCTATATCTGTCTGCTAGGAAACTTTCTTGAAGACAGCAAGTATTCGTCTCTGAAGGAAAGAGCTTCAATTGTTTTCAAGTTATAAATATAGAAAGCTTTTTTCACACATTTAAAGAGAGATTTCCTAGAGGGCTTTTTTTGTTGTATCTGTACATTAGAAAATCGACACAGACGTGTACAGTCAACTTTGAAGTTCTATTTTTCTTCTCAAACACTCAATAATGAGAAATTGGGAACTGATGAATTGAGATATGAGCAGTAAATTTGAAAGTTAATCCTTAGCTCTGTCTTCTTTTTATTTCTTAAAATGTCTCCTTTCTGTGTATGAATGTAATTCTCAAGCACATCTATACGAAGTATAATTTTCTACAAATTGGAATTTTTTTTAAACAAGAATCTACCGCCCAGTGCTCTTACTATAGCATATAAAGATATGAAGTCTTCAGAACTAACTTGTTCTAAAGATCTTATTCAGGCTTTAATCAAATCCAGTGTGAATAGTGAGGCAGTAGTGTCAGTTAATACATCATTTGGAGAGGAAATCATATTTTAAAGCAGAGACTGGCAAAGACAGGGATGAGCTTTTATATTAATTCTGCATTTCTGATATAACAGTGCTTAACCTTTACAATAGAGTGCAACGGATTGTAAGTGTCCAAAGACTTTGCCCTGTGGTCTGTCCTGCATTTTAAGCTTCAGGTTCTACTGCTTCTAAACTCTTTACAAAAATTAGATCATCGAGGTGACAGATCATAGGGCAAGGAGTTCATATTTTCAGTATCATTGCCCATTGGGTATTTATGAGACACATTTCTTCTGTGCGTCAGAGCAGATACCTTAGACAACTCTGGGCAGTGAGAAGAAAGTTGGGGGGTGGGGAGAAGCATGCACACACTGGCAGCCACTCTCCACAGAGTAATCAAGAGCCTTTTTCCCTATGCAGAATGCTAATAGCATCATTTGTTTTCTGCTGAATATCTTAGGCAGAAGCTGCAGCAAATGGGGATTTGATGCAAGTACAAATGTCAAAGGAATCATATTATGATCTAAACCAGAATTTTATTAGTTATCAGAAAAGGCAAAGTGGCTTCATAGGTCAAGGGGCAAAAAATAGCCCATAATTTGTACCCCTTTCTGGTCATTAAGAATTCTGCCACATCCACTGGTGACTAAAGCAGCAACTTGATTGCCCCTGTTCCTGGTGACAACTCTTCCAGCTGCTCTGAGTTTCCTTCTCTGCATACAAATTCACATATGCAAAATGCTTAAGATTCCCAGAGGACAGTTTCAGGATTGCAAAAGATAAATGAACTATTGGGATCATCTTACTGGTACCACTCAAGTAGTGCTCCTTCTCCTTAGCCTGAGAGAACAAAGTACAAGCATTCAATGGAAGTCACGCACAGGTGTCAAGGGGTTTCTACAAGGAGTTTTTGTTCGTTTCTGCCAGGGTGGGAACAAATTCAACTTGTTTGCCGTATGACTCCTATTGCTTCACCACCACTGGGATACAGAGCCTATGCAACATTTATGTTCTCCTTTGAGATCTGCAATACTGGAGCTATCTGGAGTGGACAGGAATGGCAAATAAGGTGCATAACCATACTTCCAATGCTGTTTCCCCTATGGCTTTGGGACTTTTTCGTTTGTTCTAGTCATGTTTTAGGCAATCCAGAACAATGACTTTTAAAGGGGCCTTGGCTAACTGTAATGCCCATCCTCAACACTCCTAATTCTGAGAGGAAAAGGCAACTTCCCAGTTCCAGTATTTATACTATCGCAATTGCATTACAGCAGAAAGGAAGGAAATCTCATCCTACAGTATCCTTTAAATTCCCTGTTTCCCTCTTGGCAGAACATACCTGATGAGGAATATATCGTAGTTACTGTGTTCACATCAGCTTCCATTATGGATGCACAGCTGGATTCAGTCAAGGAGCCTTTGACAGTCACGGGAGCAACACTGGGATGGCGTAAGGCAGCTTTCAGTGGAGCAATGTTGTTGTACTGAACAGAGGACAGGCAGCCAGTGAAACCATAGGCATTTGCCTTTGAGACTTCAGGGTCCAGTGACAAACTATCTGCAGTACAACAGAAAAAACACTCCAGGAATTATCTGTTTTAGGAAGGCATTAAAAAAAATGAATTGTTTTTTACCTTACTCACCCCTTTTATTTCTCTTCCTCCAATCTCAACTGTTCAGGTTCTCCTTCAGTAGCCTAGAAGTTCTACCTGGCCTGAACCATGAGGTTCCAGTTCCCAGTCCTTCCTCTTCAATGCTACTCACATTGGATCCAGTTAGCTTGGGCATGAAAGCCTCCATTGCGCTTCTTTCCTCATCCATTTTCTCTACTGTCTGTACAATATCTAACAAATCACAGGTGCTAACTGTGCCAATAGCAATATTAAAAATAAACGGTAAAAATAGCAACACTGAATATCACAGGATCCTGGGGATGATGCTCTTTCACTTTTTTTGCATCTGCTAACATAGATCCAGAAATATGGACCATTCAAGGCATTCTACCTCCTCAGCTATTTTAATGAAGGAACCTGCTCTCTCTTGTCTATTATACAATGCTTCCTGTGCCCGAATACTGAATGGCTTGCTGATGTAGGCTTCCACCCTTCTTCAAGAGTTTATTTTTCAACTTATTTTTCTGATGCACCTAATCATGTTACATTCTTATAATTAGGGTTCCTAGGAATCCTCTTAGTTATGAGCTAGGCTCTCACTCTGCTAGCCTCATTCCAGTAACAAAATAAAAGCAAAATGATGCCCCTTTTTACCTAAATCAAAACCAAACCCAATATCTCCATACTCTTTTCCAGCTTGAAGAAGAGATAGTGTAATTAGTTTATCTGTTGGTCTGTCTTCATTTAAATTTCACAAAGAGAAAGCCAGTTCAAAGGTGTTTTTTATTTAGTTCCAAATGTTTTAATATCAAAGATTGTTTTTGAAAGCCAGTGAAGGACAGAGAAGCCATCTCCTCTTTCCTCCAAGCTCTCATTTATTTAGTTTCCAGAAATCGAAATTCATACTGCTCAGAGGTCTGTAACATGATGCGCCTTATATCTAGGTCAATCAAACAAACAAAAAAAACCCACACAAATGCACACATATATAGTGTTAAAACTTATTCAAATCCTTAAAAATTACCTGCTAATGAACAAACGTCTAGCATTGAAAGTTTTGGAAATACTTCCAATGACATTGGAAAATAAGGATTCCCTGCTTTTCAAGTTTATTTTCAAAGCTTGAAAGAGTAAAATGGTGAACTTTAAAATAAGGTCCAAGTTTTCCAGTATCATTCAAGTACAATCATTTTACACGCTCTCAGCCAAAAGGAATTTAGGAAAAAAAAGTAGACCTTCTCTTAAAACTGGCATATCTACCTGAATTACACACACGTCTTTTACATACAAGAAAATACAGAGAAATCTCAAAATGTGCCCAAATCACATTGAGGTACTTTAAGAATGCAGAATATACTTTTAAAAAGGTAAAATATATTTTAGAAGGTAGAATCTCTCTCTAGGTAAGAATAAAGAGCTGTAAAAAGGTCACAAGGCCCTTTGAAACCAGACATTTGATATAAACAATAAATGCCTTGCTGATGAATATATCCTTGAAGAACAGAAGGCTGATAATAAGGAACATCCCACAACAGGAGGCGCCAAAACCGGCTGAAAACCAGACAGCTGCTGAATAAGGCAAGAATCCAACAAGATTTGCAGTAACTGGGGGAAAGGTAATCGACTCAATTGGAGGCCGAACTGGACTACCCCCCCCATGGTACTGGAGCATGCACACATCAATTAAAGGACCTTGTAGCTTTAAATGAAAGCAAGAGACTGTACTAACCAATAGAAATTGTTAAGATAAGGTACTAACCAATAATTATAATTAAGGGTGCGTATTTCTGTGTTTTGAACTGTATAAATATTCCTAGGAGTTTTTAGGCTGGTATGCTAGCTTTGTGGATTACCACCTAGCACCCATCTCTCCAGAAATGAAATAAACAGATAATACCTCTGCTCTGTGTGTATACTGGCGTCTGCACACTGGGTAAATGACCACGCTTCGGATTAACAACATTCTTTTGATGCTCAAGATCTGTGACCATTATGTCATACAGTCAGAGGAAGTTAGCCAAGAAAGATTTCTAATTATATTTGAATGTCTTCATGGAACTATAATGTGGAAGCGTTTGGCTGCTTCTCAGCAAAGCAAGGTATGGTGTGAGCTTGCTCTCCAAGGGGTCTTACAGGAGAGCTGCTCAGTCTGCAGAGCTGTCATGGGGACAGCCTCTGGGCTGTGAGTAACTGCAAGAAAGAGAGATATGAAGGGAAACAGTGAAGCTTTGCCACTGGAAAAACTAGTCTTACAGAGGTTCACATTTCCTCTTCTCAAAGTGTGTAGGAATTAGATGCATTCAGGTTTTTAATGAGATATTGGCAGGAGTGTTCTGAAACAAAGAATTGTTTCCCAGTTTCTGCAAGAAGGCTTATGTAAAACTAAAAGAGTGATTTACAGTATTTGCCATCTTTGTTGAATTTATAAAACCCTTTGCAAACATTCCTACTCTCAGCCTTTCCTGTTTTCTTAGCTCTGACACAAAAGGTGGATTTGTTGTATCTTTTAGACATCAAGCAATCTAAATTGCTCTGTTCTGCCCCAATGCGCAAAAGGTAAAGCCTATGAAATAATGAATTCCTTATTCATGGTACAGTAGTTTGAAAAGTCTAAGATACAGTACTTTTGAAAGCTTTTTTAAAAAACTCAAATTAAGGGCCAATTCCAGGAGTCTTTTGTCAAAGCAAGCTTTGCATGAATGAGAAGTAGGAGACTTGTTGTTAAAAGGCTTTGAAATTCAAAAAAAAGAAATCAAAGAACAAACCAAAACCAACCCCAGCGTTGTCTAGTAAAAGTCCCATGTGCACAGATACAGTTTGCTTTCTTATTGGCTTCGGGGGTATGCCTTATGTCTTTGAGAAAGAGGGGCTTTCACTGTTCTCAACAAGAGACATGCACAACTTGGATGTGAATGACTTGTTCTGCCCTCTAAATTCTTGAGTGGATAATATAAATCTGTGATTATGACATGGTTACCTCTGTGAAAGGCTTATTAAAGGCCACTCTGTCACTTGAAGTCTTTAAATAATGATAAAATGTTTTTCCAAAAGATATTTTCACTATGTGACATGGCGCTCAGTAAGAGAAGCACCTTGGTGAAGTTCCAAGGTCTGTGTTGAAGTAAGGTCATACGACACATCAGTGGGCCTCCTCTGACCTTCCTCTGGTTACGCTGTGAATCTTTCCATGAATTGTGGAAAATCACACTGAATTGCTGCTGATGAGTTGGTTTGATCTTCTGACATTTTAGCATTGCGTTTCTGTTCTCGGTACTGGAAACAGAGTTACTTTGGATGATTTCTACATGTGGGCTAAGAAAGCAATCTTGTTTGTTTTTTGAGTAATTTGACTGTTCATTCCCCCCGACTTAGGTTCACTCATACGTTCAGGAAGTTATTTTGAAGCTTTGTCTGCTGAGTTGTGCATAAGTTGGTCTGGCTTCTTGATGGGTCCTCTAGCTGCTCCCTGGAAGCTGTCTGCAATGTCACAGCTCAGTAAGTTTTGTGTGAGGTTTGGTTTCCTCTTTTCAATGTATTTGCAATGGTTTTCTGTGATCATGAGGATTAAGTCATAACATATAGTTGTACTTTTTAAATTTTATCGATTCTATCAACATAATTTATCTGCTGAATCCTTCCTGTTCACCAAAACAGACATCCTGTTCCACTGCTGTTTCTTTGTGCACCTCTGCCATATACAACAGGATTCTTCTAAGATTATCAAATAAATAAAACAATTTTAAATCTTAATATCCCAGAAATGGGGAATTAATTTGCATCATAAATAGAATTATTCTGGAATTCTCAAGGACCAAGCATTCAACTGCTCAGCAATGTATTAGCAAATTGACATATTAAATGATAACTAATATGACAGGTAACTAGAATTAAAGAGAAATTAAAAGTGTTATTTTCATGCAGAGATAGTGGCTCAAATGACCTTTTTTCTAAAGATATTACTGTGGAAAATGAGACCATAAACATTATCCAAATCTTTTTGTTCTTTCTTTATAAACGTTAATTTCATGTCACTCCGAAACTTAAATCTGAGTCCAAAGTTTACTTGTGTGCTCACTTACATCCAGGAAGGTCCATCGTGGATTTCCTTAATCAAAAGTTATTTTTAACATCAGTGAGAGCAGACATAGCCTGTTTCAAATGTCTGTGCCCTAATTAATTAATTATTCTAAGTGAATCACTGGTAGAAGCGCAAAGGGTAATTTAGTTTGTATGCTGAAGCACTGGTTATCCTTTTTTTTCAGCCTGAGAAAAAGAAAGATTATTTTTGTGGAAATGAAAGCATATCCATCACCTAATTTTGCCAAGGTGCTGAAAAGCACTGGCAAGATCACTTCTTGGTCATTGTCACTAGATTTTAGCCCATGACCTTGAAGAAGAAGACTCTTGTAGTCTTCTCACTGCCCCTGTATCAGAACGATTGACTAGCCGGTAACTGTGGCTACCTCGAAAAATATGCTGTTATGTCCTTCAGCAACCTCAGTAAAGATTGCTGATCCTAATCATTGATTTCAAAAGTGTAGAAAGCATATTTAGGATTAGACTGGAACCCACAAACAGTCATCTTTGGAATAACCTAATTTCCTGGTGTGAGCTTGCCACAAAGACAGTGGAGTGAACAACATAGAAATTTTTCCTGATTAGAAGCACTGAGCTCAACCAGTTTGGCTCTTGCTTAAGAAAAGTATGAGTTTGAACTGGAGACAAGCTCCAGGCATTCAATGCACCTCCAAAACAATTCTGAAAAAGCAAGAGAGAACAAGAACAAAGTAAAGGTAATTTTTCTCACAAGTTTTGCCAGGAATGAGCAGAATGCACTAGGATTTGCTTGATGGCAATTGAACATTTCATGCCAAGTGGAACATTTGAGAATTTTTGTTTCATTAGGCTTAGCGTAGATAATTTCAGACATGCATTTAGTATGTTTTCTTAAAGACCGTTTGTCATCGAAAATGAAGCACTGCTTGGAGTTGCAAAGTGAAATTTGTTACATGTCACAGTTTTTGACATTTGAATCCTAATCTGTCACAACACAGCCAGCCCTATGTGATTTTGCATGGGCTCAAAATATAATCTATAAAAAGAAGAAATATGCAAGATGGAGACACGATGTGCAAAAGAATACATGCTTTTCTCAGACAAAGAGCAGACAGTTAAAATCAACTCCAGCAAGTATTCAGACTAAAAATAAAATTTCTGGATAGAAGTAGATGACCTTGGACACTTATTTAGGCAGTATTATCATCAAGAAAACCAGGATTTAAGCATGGTGTTATGATCATATGGTAAATGATACTGTTGGGGAAAAAGCCTGAATACTTGGTCTTTTTTTGATAGAGACAATGGCGTTATTGGCTTAGACCTTGGCTTACTTGAAGTGCCTGGGGTAGCCAAACTTTGCTTATTTTAACTTCTACCGTTGTGGTCCCAAATGCCTCTCCTCTTTTATCCTAAGAAGTCATTTCCATTTTCCTTACTGCTTTACTAGGCTACTAGGAGGAAAAACAATTACTTTTAAAGGTGGCCTACAATGCACCCAAGAGACCTTTTCCCGGAGTATGGTCTAAGAAATAGGTATTTAGAGTGAGAAGAGCATGCAGTAAAGAAAAGACCTTTGCAGTGACCAGATAAGTCCAGCCACTGTCTCTTGCAGCCATTGCTCTATTGTTTGAAATGTTAGAGCACAATATTCTGAGACTGTGACTTTAAATTTCTCAAGGAAATTCTGATCTTGGGAGCTTAACAAAGGGAATGACTTTCCATCAAAAAATTGGACTTAGGTCTTTTCCATAGAAAATCTCTAAAAGGAGATGATTATTTAGGGAAGCTTTTGTATCTCAGAGTTATTGCCAACTTACCCCTTCTGATTTAATTATCCTGTTATCATATCCCCCAATATAATATCACTCTTAGATTAATTCCTCTGTGATCTCTTCAATGTACAGGTTCCATTTTCTTCTTGTGAACTTTTAATAAGAAAAGCTATTGTAGAAATCATAAGAATTGTTCTGCACCTACATAATGATTTTAATAAAATTATTTTCCAGATAAACTTTCTTCTACCTACAGTTTCTATCAAAGCTGAATGATTCAGTGGAAAGACTCCTACAACTTGAGTGTGTTTTAGCTCAGGCTTTTAGAGATAAAAGATATCATGATCATGTGCTAGACTACACAGTTCTTTACATTGGCATTATGGGAAGGTTTGCTAATTCATCACTTTGAAGACACAAATAAATTAGGTCAATATTAACAGGTGCTAAAGAAATCTTTGCAACCCTTTTCTTCTTGTATCCCTGTCAATGTTACCCTTTTACTCTGGTATCACTACACAACTAGTATATTAAATCACTCAGAAGCAAATCTGCAATGAGACTCACTTCTCTCCATCAGCGATTATTTTTCCAGGGACTATAATGGTGGAATATTTAGACATGTTGGGGCACAGTAAGAAGTTTTCAAAGATTCATTAAGGTCACCACCAAAAAAAATAAAAGATATTTTCCATTGGGATAGCAGCTTTTTTCTAGACAAGACCTAAACATATGCAAATGTGTCTCTGAGATCAGAGAATTACAGAATAATTTCAGTTGAAAGACACCTCTGAAGGTCATGCAGTTCAATCCCTTGTATAAGCAGAGCCAGCTCACAGTTAGGTCAGAGTGCCAATAGAGCTCATGTGGTTAAATACAGCAGTATGATCTCTGCAAGGAGTACTTAAAGTAAATGAACTGGGACTCTGGTTAAGATTTCACTGAGGCTTTGCCATAAACTGTATGACCCACTTGGGGCCTGAATCCAGTACTCAAAAAAGTCCATGGAAAAACTCCCACTGATACCGATGAGCTTTGGATGGGTCCTTTTGTGTCTTGCCTCTGTATTTGTGAAGTAAAAATGACAACAAACTACAGGATAATAATACTTTTTATTGCTGTTGGATACTGTGAGGATGAATTCGACAAACGTCTGTTGGCTACTTGAATACTGCTTCTTTTTACTCCCTTGTCTTCAAAGCCACACTTATATTTAGATTGATCTTTCTAAGGCAGCTATATGGCCCCATTACTGTGGAACTGAACAGCTCACAGCCTTTAATGTTTTTATCTTCCTAGCACCCCTCTGATGTAGGGATGTTCTATTATCCATGCTTTACTGATGGAGACCAGAGATAGTAAAGCTCAGACTGGTTCCAGTGGGAATAAAATGCCTGCTTACCTTTATACCTGCACATAAATGGCTTGCCCAAGGTCATTCAAGCAATCTATGGCAGAGTGTCCCTATGTTTTGAGTTCCAGGTGAGCCTCCTTTGCCTTAAACAGAGGTTTTTTTCCTGGAATTCAGAGTTGGGTGTAGGGCACTCATTGAAAAATATAACAGATTTGAAAAGCAGAAAAAATACCAGTGTTTAAGTACCTTTTTACTAAAGAAAGTGTAATGGAGCTGGGGGGCGGGGGGACGGACTCATGGAGTTCAACAAAGGAAATGTAAAGATCTGCACTTGCATTAGGAATAATCCCATCCACTAATACTGGTTGGGGCTGATCAGCTGGAAAGCAGCTTTTCAAAGACAGACATGGGGGTCCTGATGGTCAACAAGCTGACCATTAGCCAGAAATGTGCCCTTGTAGCAAATGCAGTCAATGACATCCTGGCATCCAGGGTTGTCTTGGGAAGAACATTTCCAGTAGACACAAGGTGGTGATCCTTCTCCCAGACTCTGCATGAGTGTAACAATAGTGGAGTGCTGGGTCAAGTGCTGGGCTCTCTATAGGCATGGACTTACTGGAGTGAGCCCAGTGAAGAGCTGCAAAGATGATTAAGGGACTGGAGTGCCTTTCATATGAGAATCGTCTTGATAGAGCTGGGACTGTTCATCCTGAACAGGAGAAGACTCGGGGATTTGTGATTCTGTAAGGGCACAAGGACTCTACTCAGCATAGCTACACCTGTGGGATAAAACCTGGAAAATTAAATCCTGATATAGAATAAAAACTTTGAGGAAATTTACTTAACATACAAAGAAGAAACCAGAATTAAGATTAGGCTGAAATTAAAGTGACTAGCTGGGATGTATTGTGTGATTCCTGGTACAGCAATAAGATCTCCTACCATCTGGACGGCCAAGTATATGGCTTTAGTGTCATTACAGAATATGAACTATTGCTATTATTATTATTACTAAAACAAAATCCCAATAAACTTTGGGGCGAGAGAGAAATAACAGAGAGATACATGCATTAAAAGCTGTCTGGAGACAAGCTTGGCGTTCAGTTCTACTCCACCTCTGCAGATGCATCTGGGCTTTTTGGCTTTGCAACAACCTTGTACTTGTAAAATTAATCATATTTTTGTGACTAAATCTAGTTTATCTCCATGATGCTGAGCTGCACCTTGTTAGTGTGCTAGCTACATGTTTGAAGGTCTTTGTGCTATGTTCCATCTTGTTGGTTAGGAAAGCCTTGGTTTATTGATTTGGTATCTATAGCTGAAACTTTAGGTAAAGGTCATGATGAGCAATGTTCTTTTAGATTTTCAGCACTACAGCTGACCGTTGACAAAATGAGATTTTTAGCTTAGCTCTGACTTGAGCTGAAAAGTGTCAGGTCCCCAAAACCTGTCCACAAAGGCTTGGAAGACTGCTGTATTTTGAAAAAATACTAAATGTAAATAAGGGGAAAAATCAGTTTCTGCCCTTAATCTACTTAGTAAGACATGATGCAGAATGCACTAACGTCACTATATACAATTACATTGCACAAGTAGACACTAGAGGATGTCTTGAGTTTCTGTCTAGCTAACAGTCCCTCAGGCCTTGCGTGTTACTAACAAAACATACAATTTCAATAGTGAAAGAATTGTCAGGCTTGATATGGAGGTCCAATTCTAACAAAGGGCTAAAATGTTTATAACCAAGGAAGAGTTTAGAATCTTACTGGGAACGAATAAGACACTTATATAAAGTAATAGGACACATTTTACAACAAAATAGAGGAGTTTTACTTTCCAAATCTCGGGCAGAGTTTTCCTGGGCCTGTAATGGCTTTATAGTGTGAAGGGGTAAAGATGAAGAAGGTCCGTGTACAGAGCATGCAGAATTGTGGTCTCAGTGTTGTATGTAATATAAATATTCCTTGCAGAATTCAAATAGAAAAGGACTGGGAGTGAAAAAAGGGTAGAGAGGATGAAGGCTCACAGTGCTGTTCTTATCATTAGGAAACAGAGATGGCTTGAGAGGAGCAAGCTGTAGTCAGCAAAATGATATCATTAAGCTAAGATACCACCCTGTGCAGCCACATAGTCAGTATGACTCACTTTACTGGAGGGAACACTGGGAGAAGTTAATATTGCTATCAGTGCAAACAAGTAAAGCTGCCAAATTTTTGCATTGATGAGATATACAAATAGGAGTAGTGGAATGCTGAGGCCAACTCTTACAGCTAAACCAGCCAAACAAAACCCCAGTCCTATTTAAAACCCAACACACAGCACAGGTTAACTCCAGCACTATAAGAACTGATGAATCAGGAATATTTTTAGGAGATCCTACCTGTGACCTTGCCCAAGGTGAGTGATTTGATGGCCTTAAAATCAATCTCAGAAAAGTTGTGTTTGAGTTTGAGAACTTGATCAACCTGGAAGAGGTCAATAAAATTAGTTCATTACAGCAGCATGTAGACACCCCTAGATCTCTCTGTACTGCAAACTTCTGGGAACACTCTCAGCTGCAATCAGTTAATTCTGCCCCCAAGCGTGATTCAGTTTCTAAAGATAGCAAAGTGAATGTGCTTTGATTTTAGCATGAGAAGCTGAAAGGTACACCAGCATAGTCATATATAGGGCTTTGAAGAAAATTCCCCTGCAGAAAAGCTTAAAATGTTTGACACTGAAATCCCCCTGCTTCCTAAAATCCATGTCTAGTCACTTCAGAATATACTCAAAGGAGGCCTCTCTAGAAATGTATTGTGAAGAATTAGTTCTGCATAGCAGAAAACCACAGTGCAGCAGACAGAAGACTGGTACTTGAGGGAAGCCCTGACTTTTAGCATAGCCTTCTTCCTATATAAGCAGGTCTGCCCACCCTAGTTGTGCACTAACTGTGTTATCATTTTAACACCCAGACATGGAAATTGTAGAGGAAAGAAAAACTGGCACTCCCTGTGTTTCTGTCTCCTTCTCATTCTATTCCTTAACACATTGCTTCTCTTTAGACTCTGCCACCTTTCCCTGTTAAATGACTGCCACCCAGATCTAGCCAATTTGCTTTGTAACATGCTATCAGCTGCTATTAGCCTCAGAAGGAAAGCAGAAGGAGCAGTAAGATGGTTCTCTTCTCCCTGCCTTGGAAAAACAGGCAATGCAGGGAAACAAGGCAGAGGAGGGTTCTTGCGTCTCATAAGGTTGGCACATTTAGTGTGGCTTCTAGCAAAGGTACAGGGCATTGTCATGCACATGGTGTCTGCACCCTGTGTTCCCTCAGGCTTTCCTTTTCTGTGAGAGCATAAGGCAGCTGGGGTCACATTCTCCCTTCGGGCACATACCCTAAATGAAATTACATTCCCAGGTACTCATTCTTCAGCTGTTTTTCTCCCTTTGGTAGCTTTTTAATGATCCATACTGTGTGCTTCCTCTGGGACTACAGGTCACACAGACATCCCTATGCCCCAGAACCACTCCAATGATCCAGACAAGCTTCTGGACAAAGGTGCTTCTTAACTCACAGATTGTTAGAGACAAGGGAAGGATCACATCACGGTTGAGTACTCTTTGAAGCAGGATCTGGATGGAGCTTTGGTCTAACCTACAGGGCTGTTCTGCTGCTGGACCAGTTTTGGTTGCACTAAATCAATGTGAAACTTCTAATCGCCTTCTACTGGCGATTAGGGATTGAAAACAGTGGGTCTGTTTGTGGCATGAAGTATTATTTAACACTCAATATAAGCCATGGCATACCTGAATGATGAGCTCTCTGCCTTCTCTATTAATCTTCACATGATGAAGCTCTCGATTGGCAAAATTTCCAGAGTCAATGGTGAAAATGAGGAGTCCATCCTTACTCAGCTTGTATCGGACCTGTAAACTTCCTTAAAAGCAGAGCAAAATTCTATGTATAAAACCTGTGTCAATAATGAGACACTGTTCAACACCTTTACACAACACAGAACTCATTTTCTTTTTATTACAGTGGAGTAATAAGTTTAAAAAGTCAAGAAAGAGGTTGAAGAGAAATGAAAGAGTTCAAGCTGTAATGAAAAGTGTGAAAAAAAATAATGCACTGGAAGAGTTTTTCTTCCTACTATCTAACAACCTCTGCTATGGAGAAATATAACTTAATTGAGTAACTAAGTATATCAAAGGAAAGTGTGTCTGTCTGCAGGTCAGACATTTAGCACTGCCACAAAAGCTGATCTACATTAGTCTGTTAAGGATTGCTTCCACCAGAGGGCATGCAGGTCTTGCACTGTTCTATTAAACTAATATTGGTGAATTTTACTATTCCTTTTCATCAAGATGTAACAGACAATGCAGAAGACAGTGACAACTGTGAGAATTATAACTTAATTTCAAGCATTTAAAGGCCCAGACTCATTATAATTTATATGCAATACAAGAAAAGATAGATTGTAAATTATTATACAGGAAAAATATTTTTACTTTGGTGTTCTAACGTAGTTAGTATCTATTTTTGAAGAAATAAACATTATTCATATAGAAATGAATGTCAAACATCTCTCTCAGTTTTTATGTCAAAAAAAGCATTGTGATGTCTGATAAATAACAATATCATAACAAATCAAAATGCACAAGAAAACAAGGAATCTAATATGAATTTTAATCCTTCCACAAATGACTACAGGGAAATATATATATATACACACACACACATATATAATTTAAAAGGAAAAGATTCTATTCTGATAAAATCCTTTCAAGCTTTCTTTTCGAGGAATTAAGTAGCGGAAGAAAAAAATCCTCTGAACTTTTTATGCATCAGCAACAAAAATCCATGCAACTATAGTAGTACCATAGAGTTAAAAAGCTTTTCTGGGGCTACTTTGTTACTGTCTCCAAGGAGAAAATGAATGCTGACACCACCGCAGCCCTGAGCAAAGGGTCTTTCACTTATTTTCTATTCTGAAAATCATCATTAAAAAACCTATTATCTTCTTCTGTTTCAGTGCTTCTGTTAGCACAAGTTCAAACTATTCCAAATATCACTAGATTTTGCAGGCTCCAGGCAAACGTTACCTATGCTGAATGATAGGGACCGACTGACTGTTTGCCACTGAAGGATGTGTTCACACTGTTCTAGCTCTAGGACCAGTTTCAGTGTTTGCAGAGGCAGCGTTTTCATGCATATGGCGATGCAGCGCCATGTCAGAGAAGCCCATGGTACCCCTGCACCAGCTGCTGCCTGTGCATGGTGCACTGCCATGTTATTCAGAGGCACCTCTGACCGCAGAAGCAGTCTGGCTGTTTAATAAGGTGAACGAGCAGCCCTGTTCAGGTCCTGTATTCAGCCATATTAATGCTGCAAGACTGTTTGCAGGTCCAGAGTCAGTGAGGGAGGACATGAAGCAGTTGTCCTTCACTACATAGTGTGGACATACCTGCTCCCTTCAACCTTCAAAGTCCTCCCTCAGGTCAGCTCTGTTGTCCTACTAGCTACTGTAAAACCACTTTATAAAGAGCTTAAAACAATGTATAAATTTCCTGCAGAGGGGGAATTTTGCCACCTCTACACAACTCACAGTGAAGTTGGGAATCCTTCCAGACTGGACACAGCGTCCAGTTAAGATCTTCTCTCCTTTTCCCTCACCAGGATGTTTGGCTGCTCAGGCTCCCAAGAGCTGCACTTTTTCTAGCATTCAATATATCCCAGAGGAGCACTGCTGCTCTCTGAGCTTTGGAGGATAGAAACAAAGCTTCCAAGAACAGGAGGGAAGATGAGAATGTACTACTAGGATGAAGGCTTTTTAGCCGATTGAGAGGGCTGCTGGATCAGGTGAGTTTTAAAGTGAAAATTAAAAAAAAAAAGGAGATAAAAGGCGTTTACTTTCTTACACATAATCATGGATGTTATAGGGGAATTTGTGAAGAGATCAAGGTCAGTAACAACTGCTAATTTATTCAGTGGGATATTATAAGTCCTGATTCATATACCAAATCATACTGCAAAGCTCCCATCTCCTCAGTGCATAACCAGGACAAGGAGCTACTGCCTATCACCATTAATGTCACACTTAAAGGTCCAAACTTAAATCGCAATCCCATTCTCTGGTGCTGAATGAAAGATGCATCAACAGGGAATAACAGTGTAAACATCTTACAATCACTTTACTCTAGAAAGACATGAGAAAAGAAGCCCAAGTGCAAGGAAGTTAAGGGACTTTCTTCAGGCTTGCCCATTAGGGCAGCGGGAGAGTTGATAAAAATTGAAAGGTTGCCTGACCATGCACACCACAGCTGAGGTGACCATGCAGAATAAGCTGAAACTAAGATGTGATAGTGTAACACATTGGTCCAAACTAAAAATCATGTTCCAGCAGAAGTACTTCATAGACTGCCTCTTACATGGAGCCTTTGAAAGGGGTGTAACGTGAAAAATGGAACAGGGCCTAGATTTAGTCTATGACCTTGTACTAGTTGCTTAGTTTGTAAATGGGAAAAAACTTCTCTGTTCTTTTCAAATGCTATGAACGCACCAGTATATAAAATATAAATGGTACTACATATGCAGGTGGTCAGCATTGCAGCCATCATGTTTGTGTTCAAAGACATACAGCAAGATATGCAATGTGTCTAGGACCTTAGCTGCTGCAAACAGAGATTTACCGATTCACTTCATTAGAGAAGCACTGATTTTAAACCAGAAACCATCTGTTTCATTTGTGGGGAGACAATGGAGGAGGTTCTTGACATCCATTAAGAACAGATCTTGCTTTCTACAGTAGTACAATTTTACCTTAAATCATTTAAAGAGATCAGTGGATAGCATCTTATTTTATCAAATTGCTTTGAATTCCAATCACAACTTTTTTTGGACGGCTGCTCTTCAAAACCATTGAATTCAAGTTGGCATTTTGCCTGCAGTCAAATTTGCATTAATATAAACCAGAAGTACATGGGATCATCTCTCCAGAGGTGTTTTGGAATTTATACCAGTGTAGCTCAGAGCTGTTTTGGCTTGCATTCAGTACCAAAACTTCTTATGTTTTCAGAGTCAGAATAATTTGTCTGCCATTTTCCTACGTGACAGGCAAAATAAATGGATTATTAATTAGGTTTATTATTAAGAAATTTTTTTGTCCTCTGAATTTTGATTATCTGGTCCACTGACTTTCTCCATCACATCATCCCAGTGTCACTAACTGCAAATAAAAATCTGTATAAACCATCTCTATTCTCCCTATTCTTTCTTCTCTCTCTATTTTGCATCATTTTTGCCTCACAATAGGGATTCACACTGATCATGAGAAGTGTAATTTCTGGCAGCCTTTTTGCAGTCATGCCTGTCATCCTCTTTTTAGCTCCCCATGTCTGAGTATGCATACCTGGAGTGCCATAATGCTCAAGCAATGCACTGCCTGTTGTGTTTTCTTCCTTCTCTAATGTAAGTGGAATTGCTGGAGGCAATTTCTATTAAGTCCATAAAAGAAGGAGGGAAGGAAAGAGAGAAGTATCATGTTTTTGGCCTTGGGCTGGAAAACTTTACTGGGCATATTACCCCAGCAGTGCTAGGTAAGAGCAGATTCACACTTGATTATTATAGTCATCCCTTTCAGGTTCAAATTCTGTAGGCTGCAGATCTGCATGGAGATATGCTGTGCTAGCTCCAGAACAGCCCAAGAGGGGATCAGGCATAGTTTATCCACAGTGTTACTGAGCACAACGTGGCCTCTTTTCCTCAATTCTGGAGGAAATGAGTCCATGTGGGCTGCCATGTTACTGTGATAAAATCACTACCAGTACCAAAACTGGTTTGCTACACATCCCTGTGGTCTTCAATCTGTAATCTGCAGTAGTATAATCCATGACTGTAGGGCTAAATGACATCTGTCTGCTGATATCAAACAGCTACAGAGCCATTTTAACAGGATTCCTGCGGGTCTCCCTGTGCAGAAGGAAGTTCTGGGTAATAGAGACCAAAGGGCAGCATTTATGACCTGGTGACTAGGTTGGGGATGGCTCTGAAACAAAACACTCACAGCACACAGCTGATGGCCAGTGTTTTAATACTTGTTAGCAGTAAGCTAATGATCAGTGTCCATGTAACCAACCTCCAGGCAGCTACAGGAATAGCATGGTGCCTTCAAACCACTTCAATCTTTTTGTGGAGGACAAGAAAGATGTAGTAGCAGCTCTTAAGCCTAGTGGCAATAAGGACATTAAACTGGTCAGGGATTTTGAAGTATTCAGCCTGGAGAAGAAAAAAATATTCCCAAACTATATAGTGTGTAGAAATACCTTGGTCATGTTGTTAGATATTCTATGTCCAAAACCTTTTCTGATTGAACATGTCAACAGCAGAGTTGTCTTCCTTTTACCTGTGTCTACAGCAGTGCCTGAGTGGAATGTCAGAAACATTTAGTGGCTTTGTGGCCTATGCCCACTAACTTTACATTCATTCTGGACTGTCAAAGCTTGTGTTGAAAATCAAATAGTAATTTTTAAATAATCATCTGGAAAAGGGAGCTTGGGAAAATGTTACAGAGAATGTTCTAACTCAGGAAAAGACTTCCTGGCTTGAAATGCCACACCCAGTTCCAGGTATTTGGCAAAAAGATTAAAGTAGCTCTGCAGAAGACAGAAAAATGGATACCAGGAACTTGGTCTATAAATCCATTATTCATAAGAAAGATTCTTGTCATACATGTCACCAGAACCACAGGTCTCATGTCATTGAGTCATGAAGAGCCAAACAGCAAGGAAGGCAATGACATACTCTTGGAGTCTGAGACTTCTCTGCAGGACCTTAATTTATAGAAACTGGTTTTAGATGAGCCCAGATTGAACCCAAAATCTTTGCCAGCTTCAATAGCACTTTTTAATGACAAACTGGCTGGAGCAGCTGGCAAGACATCTTGCACCTCTCAGAAAAAGTGAGGTTAGTTCAGGGATCATATGTGGGTGGCACACGTAAAACACAAAACTTTTTCACTATCAGGTAACATCAGGAAAAATCATTTAAATTAGGGCAGCTGACAACTCTGATTTAGGAGAAATATGTATGTATCAAATAACGAAACACTGCATTAGGAAAAGGGCCTTGGAATACCCATGCATGTCCCATTGCCTCAGAGGCACCCAGAAACAGAACCTCTTACATCTGCCTCAAACCAGCAGTCACCCTCATCAAACTGTAAGTTGTTAACTATACCACTGCATCCACCCTCACTGCGCACCTGAGCTACAGCTAAATGAGAAAATAATTAAGGAAGGCACCAATTAAACAAAGGGTGGAATATATTAGTGAGGCTATTGATGTTGCTATTATGAAGAAAAAAAAATAAATGTATTTAGCCCAGAAAGCCATTTGCAGCTCTTAAGGTGGAAATGTTTGCTTCATTCCTGATGCACAACAGCACATGACAGTTTTCAGTCATCTCTACTGCAAAATATATCTTTCTGGCAACTTGCACAGCTTCAGAGTGACAGCGTCCCTCTTCATAGCCTAGATATTTAAAAATGAACCACTGTTTTCCTGGTTAGGAGCAGCTGGCTAAGAAACTTGCTCCTTAATTAGCAACTTCTCCCCAGGGATATTTACTCAGTAAATTTACTCTTCAGTGGAAGTGCTGCTGGTGATTCGAAAGAACAAGGCCCATCTCTTCAGTGGCCAGCATTTAACTAAGAAAGTACTTACACATTTTTAGGAGGTGACTCTTGCTATTTGTTTTGCATGGAGAAAAGAAAGAGGCGAAACTGTTGCACATGTTTGTTGATATGATTACTCAACTATTGCATTTGCTTAGATGACACTGTTTCATAGAGTTTAAAAAAAAGTGAAAATCCACTCCCCAATTTTTGGTAATATCTCATGGTAATGAAAAAATCAGGTGCTTATTTGAATGCCTCCCACTCAATGCTTGAGACATTCAGCACTTAAGGACCATATTCAGGCCATCCTATATTAAAAAACAAAACAAACAAACAAAAAAGAAACAGCACTTTCACATTGCATTTCTTCAACTTAGAGAAAAACACATCCCCAAAAGCCTCTAAAGGATCCTATCTGGAGGCCCATGACCTCAGCTTACTTTGCAATCCTGCTAGGCAGCGGGAGCCAGATTGAGAATGTCACTTAAACATCAACAAATGTAGCTAGTTCCCTCACATGACTGACAAATGTGTTTAACTTTCCTAGACATCTCATTCCCACCAGCCGCCAGTTGGCTTAACACAGGCTGACCAGCAATTAAAAAGGAACAGGCAGTTGCTTCTTGCTCCAAAGCTATAATATATTGCAAGTCTAAAGGATGACCCAGAGGACCACAGTCAGAGAGCTCATCATGCACATACTGAATGGCTTAAACAGAGAGCTTTTTCAAGTGATAAAGGGAACACTCATCTAAACAGAACAGCCCATGTCCATGTCAATGCAGCTGGGCCTAAAATGGGAACGGGGCTAACCCACAGATGTGGGATAATACTAATCACTGTCTCCCCATTTAGCTCATGGGTAAGCATACACAGTGGTAGCACACACATTTATGTAGCCTGGAGGCGATGGACTGAGCACTGCAACAATTTGGGATCTGCCAGCTTGATGACTGCTGATAAATCATCTTCCTTCTTTGTGCCACAGTTTATCCGTTGGTGAAGTAGATGAATGTTAACACCTTTTGGAAAATGACATGAAACTACTGGGTGAGCAGCTATTTAAAAACTACTATTCGTCATTATCATTATATTTCCATTCCTTGATAGTTCTTTTTGTTGAAGGAATTGGTCGCTGTTTCACAAAGTGGTGCTACATTAATTACCGATTTACCTGCTTTCTGATGGTGAGATGTATTCTGGTAAATTTTAACCTATACCTTTTCTACACATTCTGTAGAATTTTAAGTCCCTTTAAGACCCTTCAGTAACAAAAGCTATCGGTATGATACTGTTGGATCAGATGCTCAGATCTCCTCTCCTGTCTTTAAACACACACTGGATACCATTAGTCTTCTCATGGTCAGATATTCAGTATGCCCTATGGTTTACTCATCTTTGCATGTGGAAGAATCTTGCCAGGCTTTCATCTCACACTGTACTTTTCATTTAAGACCAGTGTAGCAGCCAGGCTGTCAAGTAGAGCTTTTATTCTTTACCCAGTGAATGAAATAAAAGTATCATCCTATGAATTCTATTCCAAAAGTTCAACCTGGCTTTGCAAATCATGCATCATCACTAACTCTGTATGAACAGCTAGCAGGCAAAAAAAGAAGACTGAGATCCTCTGTTGTGATGCCCTGAGGAATTCATACCAACCTGCCCTCACTGAGATCCTGGCTCATAGTTGCCACTCTTTTCTAATATCTTTCAACCATTCATGTTCTGGTTTTGGCAGCACAGATACCTGTTCAAGCAAGGACTTGTTTCATGCCGACCTAACAAATAACCATAATGTTCACCAATAAGAACGTGGAAAAAGATAGTCTGAACAGAAAAAAAAGAGAAACAATCGATTTGAGGACTACATGATGTCTGTGGAGCAGGAAAGCGAGCAACAATATTTTAAATAAAATTAGAGAAAAAACAATCTTATGCCTTTTTTCTCAAGCCTCCTTTTCATTCTTAACTCATAATAAAGCACAGAACTTTGTGGATTAATGGCTTTCCGAGGTTAATGATCCTTGTTTGTTTTGAACTCTATAGACACTGCCTGGCTGGTCATGAATCTCTGGGAAATGTTCTGCTCCTCTGACCAGTAAGTCCATCTAACCACTGTTTATTTCATACGTTATGCCAGCCCCTGTGACTGGAGAAGTTGGATCCTTTAATCAGTGCCCTTCTCTTGATTATAGCAAACTCTCAAGGGAAGTATCTGAGTTTCATAAGAAGCCACAACCATTCACATACAAAGAACTGACTTGTGCTCTTAAGAGAACATGACGGAGAAAATTAGAAGAAGGATGAAACATTTACTTAGTAACAATCCCAGTACAAGAACCATATAATGGTAGCATTGTGATGACTTTTTTGTAGCCATATACATGCTAATACACATATACTTTTACTAGGTTACTTTCAAATGCATACTTCTGCAATCTTTCACAGAATTATAGAATGGTTAAAGTTGGAGGAGACCTCTGGAGGTCCTGTTGTCTAGCCCTCTCCAGTCAATGAGGGACACTTACAGCCAGTTGCCAAGGGCCATATCCAGATGCCTTTTGAGTATCTCCATGGAGACTCCACAATTCTCTAGGCAAGATGTGCCAGTGCTCAGTCACTTTCACAGTAAAAAAGAGTTTCCTGATATTCAAATGAAACCTCATGTGTGTCAGCTTGTGCCCATTGCCTCTTGAGTGGCCTTGAAATTACATCTGCCAGCTCTCTCAGCACTTGTGGGAGCATCCTACTAGGGCCCATGGATTTATGTATGCCCAGTTTGCTTAAGCATTCCATGATCTGATCCCCTTCCACCAAGTGTACGTCCTTCTTGCTCCAGGCTTTTCCCCTGGTCTCAACCTCAGATTCCTGAAGGCCAGGCCAGTCCAGCTCGTAAAGACTAATGCATAAACACCTAACTTCATCAGGTAAGAAGGATGAAGTCACCTTTTCATTATCCAGCCAGCATAACTGATATGTTATGGGAAAAATTAACATGCTAATAGCGATACTACAAGCAAGATAGAGAAGGAGGTTTGCTTGGATCCAGGCTGGCTCTTCCAAGTATTATTAGCTTGGGGTCTATGTTGTGTGGAAACAGCTACACTGCTCCAAGGCAGCATTTGAGCCAACAGTTCTGCTGAACTACAGCTCTTACTACACAGCAGTCTACATCCACAACACAGATAATTCACAATTTAAGAATAACCAAAAAATGACTGCTATCAATACATATGGCTAAAGGTTTTGATAAAATGGGTTCTGGAAAGATCATAGTTTCAGAATTATTGAAGAGCATATAAACATCTGCAGCATCTATTTGAACATAGCAGCTTGTGACCCTCTGTCCTTCCTTCCCACCCTTTCAGGACAGCTCCACAGAAATCCAACACTAAAAATGGCCTTTCAACTGCATGTGAGCTAGAAACTTAAGTCTTCTAGGAGATAAACACCTCCTCCAAGCAAATGGGAATGTATGTTTTCTTTCTAGCTGATTATCTGCAGCCAGTGGTCTGGTGTTTTATGCCAGATACCAGTAAGTTCAAAGTCAGTCTGTATATATGCAGAGCACAGATCAATTATTAACTGCATGTTCAGCCTTTCCTGCTCAATGTAATCCAATTACAGTTCCCTTGTTTTTCCCTTGCGGGTCTCCAGAACATCTCTTGACCCTTCCGTACAGCAAAATGATCTTCATGAGTACAAACATGTCCATGAATTCAGCTAATGAGACAGATCTTTCAGTTCTCTCCTCTTGGAAAGCAGATAAAGAAATCTGCCAGGATCCTTGGCTGAATGTTGTGGCTGCTTCTCCTTTCAAGCTAGTTTTGCACACTTAAGAGATTTAGAGTGCCATATGCTAAAACAAACCAAAAAAAATTGGGTTTGGGTGCCAAGTCCACCTCTTCCCTCAAAGACTTTTTAGTGCTGGATTTAAACTGAAAACTCTAATCAGCATTTCTATTTTCTGTAAAGCATGCTTACAGCAGGGAATCATCCAAGGAACCAGAGATGTTTCTAACCACAGGAGTTTCTCTATTTACATGAAGAAACTGATTGGGAGATCTCCTGTCACCCCAACCCTTTCTAGTCCTGGTGCCACAGCCAGTCTCCCATTTACAAGCAACTGGGGAAAATTTCTTTTACAGTCACCATTCCCAAACAAACTCTCGCTGGCTCCTCACTCAGTAAATAACATAAGATTTCAGAGCCAGCTACAACAATTGCTTGAAATTATATTTAGAAGATATATAGCCCTATCTGCCATATGGAATCATTTAATGGTCTCGGAGCTAGACTGAGAACAATTCTCAGTCACTCACAGACAGTTGTTTGAAAACCAGTCTCCTCAACAAAGCTGTCTCCCACACTTCCCAACACAACTCACTTTCCTGCTCCTGATCTGTTAAAAATAACTATACCTGAACCTTGGCACCATTTTCCACTTCAGTCACATAAATTGTGAAGGTTGTTCAATGGCTCTTGAAAGTCTGTAAGCCAGAAGGTGTTCTCAAAAGATGACTATTGCAGTAGCAACAGCATATCCTAGAGGGTCTTTCTGCAGCAAGTAGTTATGTTCTGTGGTACCCACATTCCATAACTAAAGCCCATGAAGTGGTAAAGCTAAAAAACCAGCAAAACCACCCCCAAACCCACCCCAGTGTTTCACTAAGTCCTATTTTCCCTAATTATTTTAGCTTTGCCCCATTGAACTCCAGAGTGCATAGCATGAACAGAATCAAAAGATTCTTTGCCTCAGAGACTAAACTAGATTTTTTTGCCTTTCTTTACCACTGAATGACAAAAGCTTTGTTTTTTCTTGAGAGAAGTTGTTGTAGATGCAAAAGCAGTAAGGAGAGTTTACATGCCTTCAACACAAAGGCTGCTTCTGACTTGGAGACAGAAGGAGATTACAGCAGCTTTCTAGTTTATTAAAAAGAAAAAAATCAGTAGCTTCTCACTGATGACATTTACTTCTTTTTTTGCACAGTGTTAATTCAGCTCACCTCTACTGCAGGTTTTGACTTATTTTCCTATTCACTTCAAATATCAGCTGATTTCAAGACCTCATAGGACAGGGCAGTGGAGTTGTCCTGCTACTATATTCTGAGTATAAGAGACCTAACAGAATAATTACTCAAGCTGTTTTCATTTGTATTTTTGTTTGTAACTGTGCTTTTTCCTTGTCTTTGATCTTTCTTATGCAATTTCAGAGTCTTGCTTTCCAAAAGAAATTGAGAACAGAGCTCACTGTGATGGCAACAGGTACTAGATAGAAACAAAGAAAAACAAGGACTCAAATTGTTTAGTTTCTTATGAGATCAGATAATAAATTTAGATAAATCTTTCAATCACTCTAGGATAGTTTGAGGTTCTATCTCTTTTCTATGGTGCTGGCTATCTGCTGTTTTTCTAGATTAGGAATCATATTGTTTCCATGGAGAAAGCCAACAACGCTGAGAATCAAAGGTCTGGGAAAACATTTTCTAGACAATATACTTCATGATATTCATATCACATTTGATTACTTGCAGGGGGGAAAGGAGAATGGAGAAAGGAGAAGCACTATCAGTTTCTTAATATTTTTCTCCCTCATCAATTATTGTCTTTAGGGATCAAGGCAAAGATTATAATACAAAGGTACTGGTAACTTGATGAAATCATGTAAATTAGCAAAAATGTACAGTGAAAATTTAGCCTGGGAAAGAAAAAACTATTTTTTTTCTTGGTAGTAGCTTCCCATGATGTGAATAACTTCTGTGGACCACAACACTGAAAAAGCTGGAGATGTTTATCCAATTTCTGTAGCTTAGTAATGGGCAGTATAATTTGGCATTTCTACAGTACTGATGCTAAAATGCACTGCCAGTTATTACAGTACCACTAATCTTTTGGACGTGGATCAATGGGACTATTTGAGCTTTACATACATACCCGTCTATGCACACATATACATATCTATATGCATGTATACATACCCATCTATATATATGTGTAATTTAAAAATCCCCGGGTACAATATGTAAGAATGGGGAGGAGAGGACAATGCTAAGTTATGGCGTACAATTTGCAAAGGCACATGTATGATTTAGAAACATAACTGTTAACTACTGGCAGAAAGAATCCTTAGGTCATCTTTAAAAACATCAGCTTTCAAAAACTTACCCATAACCTGCCAGGGCATGAGCCAATTGATCAGAGGTAAGAACAACCTTGTGATATACATAAGTTCTTTGGGTGGGAACTGTTTCTAGAAATATTAGCTGCTAGGCACTCCTAAGCATCTCATTTTATAGAAGGAGGTCAACTATACAGGTCTAGAATTGTAGTGTCTACATTGACATATGGTGGTACCCAACATCTGTCATAACTTTACCTCCTTCATGAACCACCCACCCTCCGAGGCTTCAAGCTCTGGAAGGGTTTTTTGTGGGGGCAGTATTGATCTGGGTCAGTGAAGCTTTAAGTGGGCATGAGGGGATTTTATTTCCTTTCCTAGACCTGACACTGGCTTGTTGGGTAACTCTAAATGAATCACTTTACCACCACAATTCTAATGTCTCAATCAATACGTACTATATCTTCTAATGACATGACCTCCATTACAGATTGACAGTGCAAAGTGTGTTGGGGTTAAAGGTGATTATTTGTTAATGCTACTGAAACCAATTGATATTACAAGAAACATTTAACACCTGACTGGATTAGACCATAGCTGCCTATACAAGTTCACTTTCATATAAACCACTTTCAATATAGTCTAACTATGAATAAGCCTTGCAGACACTTTCACTTCTTTTATGTTAAAAATTTAACATGGGAAGTCTAAATTACCAGAAGCATTCTTCTCATTGTCACTTTTATTATCTAATAATTTGCCTAGTTATTTTGTGAATCATAGAAAAGGGCAATAACAGGGTACATGAGCAGTAGCTTGAAAAATACTTACCAAAAGTTAAGTATTAAAGTATACATAGACTGTTCCAATATAGTTTCTTAACAAGTGGAAGGGTCTTGGGACTATGGCAAAGAATATTACTGTTCACCTCTTAAGTGAGAATGCCCATTCCCATTTCCCATAAAGGAGCGTAACCTTTATTTAACCAATCAGTTATCCAGCAGGGACCTGCTTAGGTCCTACTATACACTGTCAGACTCAGCAAGATTCCTTGAAAATGAGCCAATAAGAGAGAAAGAATCGTGCTTACTTTTAATGCTACAAAGGACATTATTATTCATAGTCCAGTAACTTTATGGCAAGCATAAACCTCTTGGAGGAAGAAAGAGTAACATATCTGAACATTATTTTCATTGGAATAATTTCAATTCCAACAAGACTAAAAAATAAGAGGATATGAGATTTAAAAATTATTACATTTGGGACAAAAGGCAGAGAATATACCTGACTGAAATGACTGTCTTGAAAGAATGACACAGAAGCATGCAAAGAGTAACCCTGAAAGAGACTTTCAGGAGTTAACCAAGGTCAGCTCGTTATCTTAATAATTCTTTGCATACAGTGCTACATTTTGTAGTCCGGAGTTTCAGAGCCTGACATCACACTAACCCTTTAAACTACTGTTATCTTCATTTTACAAGTGAGTAAATAAAGATACAGATCTGAGAAAGGCACCATTGTTTAAGTTGCCTGCGTGTGCTGAGAGCCATTCCACCTAATATTCAGAAGTACTGTGAGTCCCTATCTCCATCTGAACCAAAGCGGCGATCTGCAGATGGTGTAGCTGCCAAAATGAAAGGCTTATCTTTGCTCCTGCTGAGCTGCTACAAGAGATCCCTGTGTCCTGATCCCAGCCCCTTTGCTAACCACTATTAGAGACTCCCCCCCTTCCAGAACTTCACAATTATAGCTTGCTTATGGTTGTATTTCATCAATAAAAGTCAGTTGACTCATGTTTATAAGGTCATTTTACAATACTCTCGCAGCAATAAAGGTGATTTAAATGGATATTACATTTTCATTCACTTTAGGGCTATTTTTGATTGCCTGAGTTGCATCAAGAAACCTGAGTCTAACTGAGAAGCAGATTTCAAGTTTTCACCTCAGCAGGGGCTAGCCTCTGCCACCCTGGAGCCGTACATCTGAATATTCAAAAATCTGAAAATCATAAACACTTGCCTCCAAGAGCAAATCAGAGATGGAAACCTGTGACTGGACAAGAGAGGAGAGAGGGTTTCCTCAGTAGTCCCACCACCCTGCTGCAACTTCGCTTTGGGGAGCTTGTTCAAGGCTGATAGTGTCCCAGCCGCCCCTCCCAGGGATTTGGATACATGCATTATCGCATACCAGTTTGAATGCTAGCTGCATGGCATAACCAGAAGACAAACCACTGCAAAGGCCGTGTATATGATAAAATCACTTATTTTATTTTATTTTATTTTATTATTTTTTTTCCCTTATAGTTTCATTTCATGGAACTTGATGAAAGCTTAGCTAGTTTGGAATTTGCAAGGCTTCAGAGTGATCTGGGTCATTTGGTCAAATGAACATGTTCAACCACATAACATTAACTTTCTATTGTTCTGCCACAGGCTAGTGACTCACCAATATGCTTACTCATCACTTCCAATGCTCCAGTGCCTAATCAACACTTGAATAATTCAAACATCCTCATTTATCTAGGATGATGTTTGTCTGGAGTGAGTTTTCTGAAAGCATTGCACGGACTCAGAAGCCAGTCTTGCTGAGAAGACGTAGGGCCTATGCCCCCAAAATCTGTACATGTTTTCAAGAAGTCCCCGTATCACGTACCTTTTAACAGGCAATGGGTTTACAGCTCATGTTTTGGTCAGTGAATCTAGAAAACTTTGAGATTTTCTAGCTTTAATATTCAGATGAACTAGTCATATTCCATTGAAACAACCCAGTGAAGAGCAATACATGTGCCAAGACAGAATGTAAAAGATAAAATAATAATATATTTCTGCACCAAGTGTTCTTGTACATTTATGGTATTTCTCATTCCCTTATCTTGGAGGCCTAATGGATCTCAGTGTGGAAAAAATAGCAAGGAATTGCTATTGTATAGTCTTGCCAAATGAAAGTCGAAGCACATTTTAAGCCCCAACAGCATGATTATTCAAAGACTGACTAGGAAAGTGTAGCACTGAATGCCAAATAAAGGGACATAAACAAGAATGATGGTGATTTGCATGAACTGAATACCATGAAGTTGATAAAGTTGCAGACACAGAAATGAACCTAAATCAGTGCAGAATTCTATACTATTCTCAAAAAATACTTTAACACAGTTACACTGGTCTTCCTTTAGTAGCAAATCAAGAGTACTTACCATTCTTGGAGAGAATCACAGCCAAATATTCATGAAAGTAGGTGTTGATGTACAACAGAAGGCTTGGAGTATGTGCCGTGAGAAAGCTAAATGCAATATTTTCCTTGGACATAACAGCATCCGCATAAATGGCAGAGCTTGAAGTGCTTGCATTTTTTGTGACAGGATAAGGTTCTTGGAAAATATAGGTAATGGAAGTGCCAGCTTCAAATAATGCAGAAACCTCTGAAAGCATATATAAACCAAGGGAATAATTTCAGTTACTGTATTTTCAGGTGTCCTAGACAGAGGGGGACATGTGCTGACTGCCTCAGAAGCAGAAAGTTGCAAAATGTCCCTGACCCAGCTGACATCACCATTTTTTAATTTGGACGAGAAGTGTGTGCTTCTTTACAGTCTATTTCTCTGGTACAGAAAAGGACAGCGTACGGAGACAAGCCTCTAAATTTAACTATTTTAGTATTGGAATCAGAGCTCCACAAGATAGAACAGGCCAAAACGTCTGTCAGCCAAATAAATGCTTGGTTCACTATCTTCAAACAGATGACATGTAAGGCAATATTCTCTGTCTTCCTGCCACAGTAAAGACAATATATTTGTCCTTTCCAGTCTCCTTTTTAAACAGAGTCATTATTAAAGTAACACATTGACCCCAAGACAGCCAGTAAGGGAAGCTGTCTTTCATAGCTCCAAAAGAAGAAAAACATCTACTTGTGCATGCTTAGATCCTGAGAACTTACACTTGTGTTTCCCATAAACACAACATAGTCTGGCCATGAAATACACAGATATGGTAACAGCGGGTTTTTTCTACTGTGAGACACAGTAAAGTCAGGATGATGGTATCTTCAGCTACAGACTGACTGCTAGTACTTTTTCCAATAACTCATCTCCACCTCTACAGCAGCCTCTTCTAACAGGACACTGTATGGTTATTTGATATGCCTCTCGCGGCATTGGTGCCAAATCCTCAGCTCATGTAAGTGGGCATAGTTCCATGGACTGCAGTACAACTAAGCCGATTTACACCAGCAGATGATGTGGCCCACTTAGTAAACCTGTTGCGTTTGTGAGGTGAGTGGCAGTCGTGGAAATTAAAACACTCACATTGTACCTTGCTGTTATTGAGCATGAGTTTTGCTAGTTCCTTCCTCTTCCAAAGAACATGTTATCTAAACTGAATGTCCTTTATTTGCCCTGCTCCTTTTTCTGGTGTTGACAACATCTCCTATGAGCCACCAGAAAGGTTCAACGAGGACACATTCACCTGAGGCTGAACCATGCAAACCGGTTTTCTCCTGAATGCTTCACACTTATTTTTAAAATCTCTTAACATTTGGATGGGTTGTCACAGGAATGGCAAAAAACCAAAACAAAACATAAAAAGACTACCTCTTTTTGTCACACCGTTGCTTCAAAACTCTGTACAGAAAAGCTCTCAAGGATTTGTTACGGTGGACAAAGCTGGATGAGATTTTAAAATACAGAAACTAAATATTAACACATGGGCAGACATATGTTATGAAAAATTTCAGCTCTGTTTGTTAATGTCTGGGCCAAGTTACATGCAATCAAATACAGAAATCACTGTGGGATATAGTTGGTAACTTTAATGGTACAACTAACACCATTTTAATTTCTGAGGCCATCACTGAAGTCAACAAAAGGAGGCATTATAGCCCACTTAAGATAAATACTCAGTAATGCTGAAGGGATAGCTGAAGGGATATATGAAGATAAATACTCAGTAATGCTGAAGGGATACAAGAGCATCTTCTTGTAACATGGGGGATGCCAAGCTGACATGGGTGAAACTGTGTTGTAATTCAGAGATCACTACGGACATAGGATCAAAGCTCGCTGCCTACCTTCCTTGCAGAAAGGTCCTTCGTAGGCTGAGTTGGTACAATCACAGGAGTAACCATTATACTTCTCCACACATTTTCCTCCATTATGGCACAGGTTACCATAACTGCTGCAATGTCCTGGACATCCAGGTTTAACACCAGCGGTCATTTTAGCTCTCTCTTCAAGGTCAAGTTTCTGTCCATTTAAATGCAGAGATCGAATGCATCCCAAAAATCCCTTTTGTCTGGAAGCTGTTCCTCCTGAAAAGGAGAAAAAAAAGGGCATGTATATATTGGTGCATCTGCACAGTAATCAAAGTCCTGAAGTCCAATCCAGAGGTACAAACATAAATCCATGAATTGTTAAAAATATTATCTGTTGTATATCAATGCATACAGTGGCAAAAGATGACAGATGGACAGCCCTGGAAACTAAAGTTCTCTATTTATCTTTATGAAAGGACTAAAAAGCTATATGTGACACTTTCTTGTTGCCATACTTCTCTTTCCTGCCTTATCTACTGCCCTGTCTGGCATTTAAACTGCAAATTCATTTGGGAAAAAGATTAGCTTCTTTATCGTATGTCTGCATATCACCTAATACCTGAGAAACAGAAACCCAAAATGTTTTTTTTTTCTATTTGTTGCCATAGTACAGAATATAAATAACACCTAATCCCAACAGCAGGTGAGTTACACATGCTGATGAGTCCAGATAGCAGGGATGAATCATGTTCAGCACCAGGCCTGCCGGCTGAAGGGAAATGACTTGAGTCAGAATTTATGCATGACTGCCCAACCTGATGTTGCATGTGAATGGTTGTTGAAGGCAAGAAGCATGAGTTCAGGTCACAGTGGTGTTATTTATTACAATTGTTAAACATAATTGCATTTCTCCCTGAAGACAAGAGCTGCATGGATCTACTCCAGAGGGCAGTTCAGTCTCTACAAGTTATCTAGCTTCTTCTCTGCCCAATGAAATTGCTAAAGTGTAGAAGACACTTTTTACATAAGAGGTGGTCTCTGAGAATGACGATAATAATGATGATTGTTAGAATACTTTGTGAAAATATCACCATTTTTCTTATTGTAAGCTTTGTTTGGCAGTTGCCAATGTTTTGGTTTTGAAGATGTTGCAATTTTGATTGCTGCTAAAAAATCTAACTCTGGTTCAGGAGTGAACAGCATTTGTAGGCTCTGAAATGCTAGCTTTATTGATGATTCTCCTGCAAAAGTAGTATGAAAGAAGTTATCTTTCCACAGTATTCTTCTGTAGAGGTTCGTCCTATATCGAAGTGCATGACATAAGAGATTACATCTTTCTACAAGTCCTTGCAGAGGATCATCTTTTTTTTTCATAAATTGTCCAATTAAAGCAAGACTTCTGCAAATTAAGAGAATGAAACAATGGTCTGAAAAGCAACCTCACCAAAACCCTATTGTTTTGCTATACCATTCTAGCATATTATTCTTTTTGGTACACTCATAGCAGAAATACTGAATTTTGATTAGAATAATTGAACTATAGGATAGTATGTGTGACACGGGTTCATTTGGTACTAATTTTATGATGCCAGGGAGAACTGGATTAGGGAAGCTAAAGCACTGTGAAGAAGTATTAGGAGTATTATGTAACTGATACAAAGATAAGGAAAGAGCACAAGTGTATAAGAAACATAATTATTTGTGGCCCTTCTCTGGACCCACACCAACAGGTCCATGTCCTTCTTGTGCTGAGGACTTCAAAGTACTTCACAGTACTCCAGGTGGGGTCTCACCAGAGATGAGTAGAGGGGCAGAATCACCTCCCTCAACCTGCTGGCCACACTTTTTTTTGTCTCCCCCTCCTTCGGCTTTATCTCCAGGCAGATCCAATAAGAAGGTAGCCATTTTGTATGGTTTATTTTTAATGGTATGTGTAAGAAATCATCACTGTAGTGGAATCTAGGGAACATCAGGCAATGACAATTTCTTGCGTATGCTGTATGGCTTGCTGGCTAGGGCAAATGCTTGGGTTCTGCTCCCCCAGGAACATTCCCCAAAGACAGACGTGCAGGGCAGACATCATGTCAACAAGATGAAAAAACAGCCAAGACCATTGAATCAAACACAAAACAGAGCAATGAAAGGTGGCAGTGTAGAACTGAATGGAGAACAGGTGGTATGGAGAGAAATGACACCCAAATTCCAGCATTTCTCTGAATACAAGGAATAGTATGAACATATGGGAAGAAGGATCTAATTCTCAGCTCTTATCTCAGTATTCCTTTTATAGAATATTGATGTATAGAAGAGACTTTGGGGTAAACAGAAATTACTATGAGAGTGCATCTTTCCAGAATATGTAAAACTCCAGTGAACTACTCTATCTGCGATGTTGCACCAGCTCCAAAATGAAAGTATTTGTGGGTGCATTACTGCGCAGATAATGAATTACAGCTACTCTACGCTTATCAAGGCAAGAAGTGAGTGAAGAAGCTTTCTAGCAGATAGTACTGTTAATTCAAGTAATGTAATGTGAGTTCAAGCCCAGTAAGACATGCTGAACATTCAGAGATACTCCACAGAAGCACAGTTTAAGAACATCAAACACACACGTGGTTACATCTAAGTACATAGTGCAAGCTGAAAATTGATTTTTACCCTAGCAATGACCCAAACAGGCTTAAGTTCAAGAACTTGCACAACTCAAAATTAGCATAGGGACAATGTAAGTCATGGTGAGACTCCCAGGTTCAGCTATAGTCTCTGAACATCTGGATTTCTCTGCTGGAATAAGCAGCCATGACATCCAAGCACTGAACTCACTGGCACTATATACCAGTTGGTATCCCTCTGAGACAACGCCATCTCTTATTTTTTCAGTCTTCAAGACACAGCTTTGCATTAGTTCACAATCAGTGCTTTTTCCATCTAAAAGGACTAGACAGTTGTGATTTGGTTTTTTGGTGTTTGGTTTCTTGTGGAAGAGAATATTTGCTCGTACATGGTATATTTTTATCTCTGAATCCAGTCTTTTTAAATTCCTTGCCCAAATTTAAGAGAGAGAATAATAGGTTCTCTCATATTTCAAGAAAACTGGTAGCAGAGTAAATAAGAGAGAAACAGCATTAAGGTTTCCACTTCAGGAAGACTGAAATGTGAATTCATGCCTTACTGGACATAAAAGAACCTACACACATAAAAGAGAAATCCTTTTCTGTGTTTAGTCATTGGAAAATCTTCAGTAAAAGCCTAAATCTCCTAAAATACATGTCAGTCAATCTAAAGATAAACTTCCAAGAAAAGTCAGGCCTTCTTAACTCCCATCCTTACAAAGTATTTAAAGGCTGGTTAACTTCCTCACAACATGTCAGTATTGCTGGATCAGAAGTAAATGAAGCACAGCTCCATGACTACCTACAATGTTGCTGGAGAAGGCTTCTGTTCAACTTTCTATACTGTAAATCATAGAAAGTAACACATTTGTTTGACAGGCCAACTTTTAAATAAAACCAACTAACCAATACAAAAACGCCCAGAGCTAAATTCTTCTTTTACTTACAGTCCCAAATATATCTGGTTCTTGGGTTAAAGAGGAAAAATCTGAAAGTAAATAACTGAAGTAAATAATTCATAAAACAGGTAGAAACAGTTTACAAGGAATTAATTGGTCCAAATTAGTAGAATTCCTTTAAAATTTTGTTGTATGCCAACTGCCCCTGTAGTTAAATTTTACGAATGTCCAAATTTATTTTATATGCATGATTCACTGTATATAACTTCGTAAAAGTAAAAAGACCTTTCCTTTTATGTAGTTATATAACCACCTCACATATACTGTACATAGGCTGACATCTCTCAAGGAACAGGAAAATAATCATAGTTTGAAAGCTACAGTGGATCTCCATTCTATCATCTTCGTAATGCTACATGATAATAATATAGTTCTTTCATCGCAAAAGAATCAATAAATCCTTCCAGAATATAAATAAACTAAATTAAATTTTGACATTGAGCCTTATTTATGAGATTTACAAAGTATTTGAATTGATTCTGGAGAAGAATCAAGAAAAAAAAACAGAGTTTATATCTTAATGACTAGCTACCTCCGGTGTGGAAACAAAGTTCCATGTTCAAATGGAATGAAATAGGGTGATTCAATCAAAAAAAATAATATTTGGAACGTTTTAAAAATAGAAAATCACATCAGTTATATAGATTATTAATTAAGAATGTGCATAGTAATTGTGGAAACCCCTTAAGCACTGTCAGTATGCGGAATGCTCCAGAAACAAATATGTTGTGGATTATAGGGAGAGCAGGGAGTAATATCTACTGCTGCTTCTTTCCTTTTTACAATGTCGCTTATGCATTTATTTTTCAGATGGAATAAAATTCACTCCACATGGCTGAGGTATTAAATCAGTTGCTTCCTATTAGATTAGAATGAGACCTTCAGTAGAGACAAATTATGCCACATCTGTGTATTGTTGGACTTCTGCCACCTTTCCCTGGAGCACCTGGGGACAAACAGTGTCAGTATGAGGAAGGCGCCCCAGTTTCCATCTCTTCTGACTGCTCTTAGGAAAACTCAGGAAGTCAAGGACAGTTTTGGCCTTCAATATGGTAGAGCTAAGGGAGGAAGAAGCACTCCTAAAACATTAGGTTTTCTGTCCCTTTTGTTCAGGGATCAGTCAAAATGTGGATGGACATATTCAGCTGTATGCAACTAAATATGCATACAATATGCATATTGCATATCACAATAAGCAATATATTTACTGCACAGTGAGAACTTTTCACCTCTTGGCTGAGATAAAGTAACTAGATCCTAGAGTTTATTGTACAACTCTTTATTAAGGACAATCAGAGAAAAATTCAGGTTGGAAGTCACCATTGGAGGTCAGCTGGTCCAACCTGTTCCTCAAAGCACAGCTACATTCAGATGAGGTACACATTAATTTCTCCACCAAGACTAATGGGACCTTTTCTGCACAGCTGCTACCCTTCCACTCAATCCCCAGCTTGTACCGATGCCTGATGTTATTCTGCCCCAAGTGCAGGCCTTTGCGTTTGTCTTCGCTGACAAGGGTTCCTGCTGGCACATTTCTCTGTTAAGGTCCTTAACTACCATGGATTTCATCATGCAATTCATCAACTATGTCACTTTAAAACCATCATGAACTTCATTCAGGTAACCTGCTCATTTTGCTTAGGCAGAGAAACAAGCTTATAGGCAGATACTGATTTTCTGATGTGAGATAGTAAGCAGCTGATATATATGACATTTCTGATAGACTTATGACAAAACCTCCATTTTTACTCCTTTGAAAGGAAACAACAAAAAATTTTCAAAAGTCTACCCACTCATTAAATTCTCTAAGTTTTCTAACTGGAAACAGTACCGTGGTTAGATTTCTCTGATGTTTCTCAGGCGCATAGCAGCCTAGCCCTACTGCCTTCAGGCCTGGCCTACTGCAGAACATGTTCCTAGGATCATCATAGCATTTGAGAAACAAATAAATACCCCAAAATCTTCTTAAATCAAATGGTGTGGATACATGGGTAAGCTTTATTAAAATTAATTGACAGATTGAGGTTTGCTATAGCATTTCAGCTAAGTAAGAGAATCCATTCTAAGGGAAGAATCAGTAGTTACCTGAGTGGCCCTGAATAAGAAGCAGGTCACAACCCACTCCATCACTGAGGGATTACTCAGAAAGACAGTGTTTGAATATAGAAAAGGGAGAAGTCCCTTTGTAATACCTGATTATATTATCAAATACAAGATGGTCCCAATCTAGGCTTCATTTGCAAAGGAGATAAGAAAACAAACTATATACAAACAGAGGTGTTTTTTAGTTCCCCCGCCCCCAGCCATGAAAGATCACCTTCAGTCACAATAGCTGTATTTGCTTTTACTGTGTTCATAGTTCTCTCACACATGCATTCTATGGCCAAATAAGTGTTTTAGCTGGCATGCTTGAAGGAAAAGACTTTAAGACCATACTGTCATCAGGCGTTGTGTCAGAAACTTATATGAAGAATTTGTGCCTTTTACATTGCATCTAAAAAGAGATATCTCATTTCCTACAGCAAATTACACAGCCAGTGCTGCACAAGAAGAAATACTATGAATTCTTTGGCAATAAATATGTTTCAAGGAATCTTAGACTCTAAAAATACCACCTACTATAGTATGGTTAAACTATGATTAGTGCTTTTGAGTGTAAAGGCAGTAGAGTGTAAAGGCAGTAGTTTGGGTTTACTTTATGCTGCCTATGCAGAATTGGAAGAAAAGAAAGCAGAATTAGATCACCACATGCAAGCTCAAGAATGAAACAATAGTGTTACCAAGGTATGGACATAAAAATATTGTACATATCTACAGAAACCCTTAAATGGTCCCTACCTACAAATAATTGGCTGTTGAGCTGCAAGCGGAAGTGTCCCTCGGCAGGTGCCTCCAGGACCTTCTTGGGGAGGCTGTCAACCTGGAGAGAGGTTTGCTTGAGGTTCCTCTCCGCTCGGACATAGTGCCACTGGTTGTCATTCAGGGGTGTGGGAGACTGCACAGTGGCTTCTGTGGGGCCATTCCCGACGTCTATGGAGAAGGTGATCTCTTTGGGGGCTGGAATAGATAAACAGATGTGAAGAGGAAGTGAAGGTCTGAATTAAATTGTGGGTTTGACATCAAGAAATCTTACATAAATATAGGGTCCATTAACTTTTATGTCAGCACATAGTACAGCATCATTTACCTCCCATCTCCTACACAGAAGCTTATACATAAATCTAAGCCTGCAGCTTCACTGTTTGATCTCTGCTGTGATTATGCTTGGCTGTGGGTACCCACCTTTTTTTTTGCCATAACAATTACAGTGCTCTAGAAATAGTAGTTTATTCTCTTTTGAAGTAGAAGCGCCAAATGCTGTACAAAAGTCACACAATGGTAGCAAAAAGATTTTGGACAAATAATGCTAAGATAGGAGAAAGGATGAAGGAGCGTTTTCTGACTAAATCTTTCAAAATACATATATTTAACAATTATAGAACTTTGGCTGCATATGGTAGGAGAGAAACCTACAAGCATTCATTTGCCTGAATAAACCTAACCCAGGAAGCAAGGAAAAACAGATGAGCAAAAGTAGCTCGTTGGTGATCCTAAACTAAAGAGGCATATGTAACACTTGTCCAGGGATAGTAAGGCTCATAGAAACAGGATGATAATTGAAAAACAACAGCCATATAAAGGAGTCCTTCTTGCTCTGCTGGAAGCCTGAAAGGGGCCAGAGCTTTTTAATATTCTTACTACTGATTATTTTTCCTCTTCCCTAAAAGGCTAAATACACCAGAAAGACCAAGAGCCAGGTCCACAGACCACATAACCAGAAGGTTATGGATTGAAAATTCATAAAAAACCTGTTATTCCAAGCCCAACAAATTGGGTAGGTTTAGTTTTGGAAGCTGCTTCTTAGATAGTTAAGATAGGAAACACTCCATAGGGATAGACAAAGATCTATTCTGAGCCCCTGCATCTGCTAAAAGGCCGTTTCCCTTCAAAGCAGCTGGTCTGTGGAACTTCCTTGATACAAGGCCTTTAGGCTGCAAATTCCATCTGGCAGCAAGAAACACACCACCAAACTACTAATGAGAAGCTTAAGTTATAAAAGACAAGACCTTCCCCAAACTTTTAAATAAGTCATTTCTCTAGGAATATGGATTTAACACACATGCAAAAGCTTTCACTAAACAATCCTCTCTGTAGTTTACAGCATTTCTTATATTTGATATCAAAATGCTATTTTTACTTCTATGTCCCTGAGAACAAAATGCGGTACACTGAATTACAACCAAATTGGACTTTGATGTGCAATTAACAGTAAATCATACCTCATTACCTTGTGATAATACACCATGACATTTACCATTGGTTTAATGAATCGAAGGGCCTTGGGGCCCTGTTTTATTAAATTTTATGTTGGGGTTATTATAAGCATATTATAAAATGCATAGCACTCAGTTTGTTTTTCCTAAGCTTGACAGAATTTGGAATACAGAAGTCGTATTTCATGTCAAGCCACGGTACTCTTTTTGTCACCAATAAATATTTGAAGTCATCAGAACAGGAGTGAGGCAAAACCTCACTAATTAAGTTCTCTGCTACTCTCCTTTATATACTGAGTAGCAGTTATACTGCAGTCACTTACTGGATTTTGAAGTATTCAAGGCCCATTACAACTGTGACTGACTTATCTTGCCTTGCATCCTGTCCTTCATAGACTCTCACCTTGCAGCTGTACCATACACGCTGAGTTCCTCTGAAACACTAGGGCTGAATCAGACTGGGTATGTTGCTGATACAGAACAAAAGTAACCATCAGAGTGGCTGCATTATATTTTTTGTCTTTCAACTAAAATTACAGTCTACAGGTACATATAACCAGTAGCTTTTTCTCTAAAGAGCAAAAAAATTAATAAATTAATATCAGTGTTGAAAAAGTAAATTCAGTCACCTGTTTAAGAAAGGTAAATCTAGCCATAACAAGATTAAATGCAATGACTAAGGCTATACAAGGAAACTCAGACAGGAGAGGTAGATAAATCTAGATTAATGATTAGTGATTAATGTCTCCATCTTATCCTCTTCAGGTACCTCCAACCAGCTCAAGACAGAAGAAAATGTGCCCTTCCCAAGTCACTGCACCTGCCAAACTGGGAAAATACACCAAGTTTTCTTGGCGGTGAAACTTACATCTTATTTCAACTCGTATGAAGTCTTTAATCCCCAGGTTTTCCAAGAATACCCCGGAGACGGCAGTAGTTTTGAAGAAGAAGGAGATGTCTGCGCTGACCTCAGCATGGAAGGTGGGGAAGTGCAGGTAGGAGGCCTCCGTGTTGAAGGAAGCGGCGTTCCAGAACTGCCCTGCAAACACAACACCCTTCTCTATAGTTAATTGGCACAGGACAGCAGCTGCGAGCTGCACGTGGAAAGCCACCTTTCATCAGATAAATACATTTTAAAATAAAAACCAAAACAAAAAGAAAGAGGGAACATTCTGTACCTATGGAAATTGAGAAGAGCTAGTACTCACTGTCTCCATAGCAACGCAAAGGGCCGATTTTCCAAGCAGCCTCAGAATTTGATCTGTTTGTGTCAGTGATCACTATCTGAGTTACAGGCAAATGGTCTTTGAAAGCAAGGAGGCCGGTATCATTTGTCCTGGATTATAATAAACAAACAGAAAGAGACAGATTAACCACAGACAAAATCCCCAGCGTTTCTTATGCAAGGCAACGTTTGAAAGATGCTTACATAAAGATGAAAGGTCTTTTGCAGAATTACCTAGAAGACTTGTGACTGGTACACCACACTCTTTAAGAAACATATGTGCACATGTGTGCTCTATGCTCATACATAATACTGACCACTGAAGAGGCTGTATTTGGATACATGATACTGTCTGGTATGGGCTGTAACTGTGTTCCAGCTGTGCAGAGTGACTGTGAAGCCGAGGCAGAGTGCTGCCACGGGCATCAATGTAAACCGGGCCCTACTGGGTTTCCTCAGCAGGATGAATTTGTGCATCAGGTATAAGCCCAAGTCTGCATTTCTGTTGAGTTAGCCGGAGACAGATAACAGCATTTATGCTGGCTTTAGGCAGGAAGAGGAGACACGATACCTGATGCAGTGTACTGTTAGCATGGGGCAGCCAGACAATACCTGATCCAGCTTCAAGATGGCTGACTCGCACAACTGACTCAGCACACTGCGAAGACGGTTGAATTGGCAGAGTGAGTTTGCGCTGAATCAGCCCTTTGCATTACGCGCCTGTGGAAATTTTGGTTCAGCAGCTGAAATACTGAAGGCTGGTTTACTGCATTGTCAAACTACAGCCTCTTGGTTGTACCAGCTGGGCTTGTTCTTCAACTGCGACTAACTTACACACGGCTGCTAGAAAGGAAGAGAAAAGAAAGAAAGATTCCTAAAGGATCATCCCTTGGTTTCTACTCTGAGTGTGCTGGGCAACTTGTCCACAAAATGCAGCACAGCATTTCATGGCAGCCCTCTGGTCCCTAAGCTGGTTCAGTGGCTTTGACTATGGCAGGGTATACAGATGTGCATTCATCCCACTGTACTTCAGGAACTGAACAGAGTGCCTCAGGCATCCAGCTCTGACCTTACCACAGCCAAACTGCCCTCTCAAGGTATTTCTCTATTGATTGATTATAGAGAGGTGAGTGCTACCATATCTTATCTCCACAGTGATGATTTTTTTCTCTCTTAGATCGTTTTCTCAGGATTGAGGTCTGCTGTTCATCTGGGCACATAAGCCTGGCAGAGCACCCTTCGTGGAGCCAAATCTCAGTAGTTTTGGAGAAAAAGATCCCTACCTCTGCGTGGCCCAGAAATCTGTAATCAGGGTCTGGACTCAACTCACCTGCCTGCTCAGAGGTGGAAGACTACACGCTGCACATGGGGATGGCAACAATGACTGGATCAAAAATGCCAATAATCCCAAATTTACACCCACTGCTCTTTCAAGCATGTATGACGCAAAGCCTCAGGAAAGAAGTATCACTTTTTAAGCAATACCACTGCTGAAGAGTCTGACATACCAGGCAGGATACCAGACTACCTACATACTGCTTGTAATACCACTTTCCACAAACATAGCTTTCATTATATTTCCAGCCATGGGAAAGGACACAGGTCTTCAACAAAGAAATAATAATCAGGATGAACACTGTAGCTGTGCTCTGAAACACAACCTCGGATGTTTGCTTAGCTAAGTGCTTTACTCTGATTAATGTTAGAAAAAATAGAAGGGGTATTTTGATCTTTTTGATAAAGGCTGCATACATATCATTTATTTTTCATTGATTCTAATTGCATGCAGCACAGTTAATTGTCTCATAATTCCAAGGGGAAAAGGAGAGGTACCCTCTCCGACCCTAACATTTTTTTCTTGCTTCAGTGGGTGTCTGACATGCAGATAATTACAGAAAAATTGCAGCAAGATGAAATTCCCAGGCACAAGGCAGAGGCATGCCTTCAATACAGAATTGGAAAAACACCACATATGAATCAAAAGTACACGGTCTCCAAATTTCTTCATGGAGGTCTTTCAGCAGCATACTCATATAGCTTATAGTATCAATCTTTGAAAGTTAGTGCAAATTCTCTCAACAGATTATGAAACAGTTGTAACAAAAGCTGAACTATTTGAGTATTTCTTAGGAAGATAATTAAATAAGGTGTTTCAGTGGGTGGGAGGAAGAAGAGTAGGCAGACTGAATGAAAGAAAGGCAGAAAGATGTACAGAAAGAGGACATAAAATATGCAATACGCACATGAATAACTAAGCTGACATTTACCTTTTTAAAAATAAAAAAAAAAAATCACAAAATATTTAGGGAGGTTTCCTGCAAATTTATTTTCATTCAAAAAATAATGCAGTCTTTTGTCTAGCTATGATCAGCATTAAAATAAAAATCAGTATTTTCCTACAGCTACCACTGAAGATATCTACAAAAAAAATGAAATGGTGACATTTTAAAGATATCTATTTCACATCTCTGAAAATGGCATTGCTTATTAGATATTCTGTTATATTGCATGAAGTTCTTTTATATTGAATTTTATGACTTTGAGTTTTTACTAGTTATATGCCAGTGTCACAGAGAACTTTTGTAGCATAGCTCAACTGTGAGAAAGAAAAATATTCTAGAACTAATAAAAATCTTCGTTTTTGAAAACTCAATCAAGTTTCATTTGAAACTCAAACCACATGTGTTATGTGCTTTATTCTCTCACCCATGGGAAAAAAGACTTGTGTAAGGATACGTATTTTCATACAAGTAGATGTTGAAATAAAACCTATCAGAAAAAACATTCTACCCTTCAAAAAAGGTGTCAATGACAGGAACAACATACCTATTGTTGCAGTTTATTATTATTATTATTTCATGGTGGGAAATCAAGTTTTTGGTGAAAAGTCAACACCTAAGATGTTTCAGCTAAGAAAATCAGAAAAGAGATTTGAAGACATTACACAGGGCCTCATGGGAGCTAAAGTTGTGTGCCTTAAATTCCTGGTATTCTTTACATTGAACTTATTTCAGATTCCATTTCTTAAAAAACACCACAGTTCCTCCTCTCTTTACATGGTACACCATGGCAGCCTCTCAAATACAGTTTATTATGCCTCAGAGAAGAGCAAGAGAGCGTCATGTACCTGTATGACAGTTCCCTGGAGTCACTGTTGTGGCACTACAAAACACAAATATTTCAGGGTTTGGACAAAACATTTGGAATTTTGCCTGAAGGGCTCTTGAGGATCAATTTTAATGTATTACAGTTTTCAAATAAAAATTTCTGTTTTCTTACAGAAGACATTTGTGCTATGATGTGCACATAAACAATTTTGTCTTTTAAACAGAAATAAAATCTTGTTAGAGTCATTATTTTTATATTTGTTCCCAGAGTCAGAATTTACTTCAATGTATTTTAATTTAGCAGTTCACATACACTTAAACCAGATTATATTTGCTTTTCTGCAGCTGCTTCTCAGGTTAGCCAAAACCAGCAGGTTTCACATAGCGCTCCATGACTACTTTGACCAAGCATGCCTTTTGTATCATGCTGTGCTCCACCTCTCAGTACTGAGAAATATGGGTGGGTCCTGTCTGAAAGAAGGTCCTGTAGGGGTGGGGAGGTGATGCTCTTTGGCCAGGAGTGTAAGTCAAGTCCTGATTTTACAAAAATCCCTTTCCTGAAAGGAGTCCTGTACATGCAGAAAATGGTACAAATAAATTAATAGACTTGGGAAGTAGACCTTCTGCTTACCAGACTTGGCACTCAATTCGGCACAAATGCAGATGAAAATCCGAATATTTTTCAGAGAGTGGAAAGCACCCTTAATGAACAGATGTTTCTCTGAGCTCTTTGCATAAAGGGGAGTATCAATTTGTACTTCCCACAAGCAAAACCAAAACAAAACATATCCAATAATGCCCTTTAAATTAAATCATTGAAATATTTTTAGTTACGGGTATTAAATACAGTTGGATGTCATCTATTTATCCATGTCTGAAGATTAATGTCTGTATCTACCCAAAGGACTTCCTCGATAAGCTATGAGTCATGTTAGACATAAAACAAATGCTCTATGTATGGGGGGAGGAGGGCAAAGGAAAAAAAGAAGAAAAAAACCTCACTGCTAGTGCAGCAATGCTAAAGGTGATAGTGCAGCAACTGGACACTTTTAAGATGTAGCAAAGGTAGTCTTACCTGTAAATGACAAATAACTATTTTGATGGTAACACTATGAGACTATTTTTCTTCTTCCTGGCTACTAATAAAAGCATGCTCAGGAAAATCTCACTCTGTGGTACCCTAACAGTGTAAGCCATCATAAATTGGTAACCTCTCAGTAGCCATTTCCATATTTTTTCTAACAGAAAACAGTGGTGCCATTAAATATAATTTCTTCTTATATGATCCTGCGTTGGTACATTTTCTTCTTGTACATTAATGAAAACTCTGGTGGGATCTGAGCATCAGTAGCTCAGATACTCAGTACAGATTTTCATGAATACACTACATTTGGGGAAAAGAATACTATCATAAGCAGATGTCAGTGAACTGCATGAGGAATGGACCAGTGAAAAAGGCTTCCATCAGAAGTTTTGAGCCCTGTGCAGGATATATCATTAATAATCCAAAGGAATACATTTTAATTGCTATCTTACTCTCCAGCTGCATTCAATAATGCTTTACTGGGTACAACAACGTAAAGTCACGATAAAGAAAAAAAAACAGCAGCAGAAGGGGACATACCTAATAGTTGAAGGCAAGATGCAGTGGCTATATTTTGTTGAATTAGAGAAGAGGTGCAGAGAAAGAGTTTGGTAATGATAGTAATGAACTGATTCCTGACACCTCAGGGGCCTGCTACAGCCAGCTCTCGGCAGGCAGCTTTTCTAGTTTGTTGACAAATGCAGTCATGAAGGCAGATATCCAAGACAGCTCTATACAGGCCAGGTCACCTCCGGCAGGGTTTATTTATGAGCTCACAGGCTCTGTGGAGTTGCCTGCACTGCTTCTGGGGGAACGGATTCAGTGCAGGATAGTGGCTGAGCAAACAAAACCTGTCAAATCTGGGCTCGTCAGTGGCTGGGTTTCTCTGCCTTGCTGTCCTCAGCCCTTCCAGTTTTAGCATCCCGGCTTTGGTACAGTTTTGCACAAATATAGCCTGTCCAAAGAGAGCTTCACTCCTCCTTAAATGAAGCTGGATATACTCAATATATCTCTGGGTGCCAAAATGGGTCTGACAATAGTAGTACCCACCCTCCCTTTTTTTCCTTCCCTTCTTCTCATGTCTTGTGGTTTCCTTGTTCTTTGCAGTACCCCAAAGGCGCAGTAAAGAGGTGAATGCATGTTACTTTAGAAATGGAAAGACTCAAAGGATTAGTTCCACAGTGAAGAAGGCTGTTTTAGAAGATAAAAGAGGATACTCCTATAATTCGAATAATAAGACTGGAGAACAGAAATAAAAGATGGCCAATCTATTGGTTAGAAACAACGCTGTCTACCACACTCTGCTGAGTTGTCTGAACTTCCTGTATGAAATGACTTCCAGGGATGCCTCTATTTCTGTGCAAAATAAAAAGCTGTAAAGCTCTCCATATTCACAAAGCCTCCAGGTGAATGCAGTCAGTAAGACATAGGTTTGGTTTGGTGACTGGCTTCAATCAAGTGTTTACATTTGCAGTGGAAAATGGATTCCAGATAGAGACACCAAAGTAGCAAATGGACTTCAGGACAGTCACGCTCTACCTTGACATGAAAGAGGTTATTCCCATTAAAATGAAAGGATTGGTGAGCAGCAAGGCTTTCATTGCCAAGGTAAGAGAATTTTGCTTTAGATGAAAGACAATCTGGGAGAGGTACTTAAGGATCCAAAGGATCTCTAGAATTGACTGAAGATAACACAACCCCGTCTGCATTTCAGAAATGCATTATTCTTTAGATCAGTTTAACACTTTCCCCCAGTAAGGTCTGCATCAAGAACGCACCTTCTGTTCGAACCAAGGCATATCTTTTGAAAGACAATTGCTTTGAAGGTAAGTGCTTGAAGCTATGGCAAATCCATCTCATCTATACATATCTTGTCCCAAGAGGTAACTATTCTCAGTGTTGGGGAAGGGGAAGAGAGAGAAAGAAAACACTTTCTGGACTAGATTTAGCTCCAGCTTGGAGCCACTGGATTTCTACAAATGTTCCCACCTAGCAGGAGCTTTGAACAGTCAGCAATCTCTTTTTTGGAGGCATGCATAAACTACAGTCAAGTCACGTTTAACACCTTTTCAGATCCCTTGGTTAGGTCAGGGTGACAACTTCTGCCTCTGCTCCCTCAGCAGAGGTCTTCTCCCATTCACCAGCAAATACCATGAAAAGGCTCCACAATTCCGCAGTGACAGAATTAGCTGTCATCACACTGCAAAGTTTGGAAGTATGTTGAAGAGCTGGATGGAAAAAGATACTTTTCACTAGAATGCTTTAATAAAAAGAAAGGTGAAAAATACAAAAGCCTTCTCTATATAGCATGCAATCAATTGTATTCCTGTTCATCTGGACAGCATAACTCCAGGGGGACTACCTTGGTGTCATGTCAAGTAAGAGCCCAGAGACAGTAGCTAGCTCAGGTGTCTGTTCAGATATCATTTAAAAGTCAGCATACCTAGAAGTGCATATTGTATTCTGCCAAACACCTGGCTCAGGACTTTTTTCAGGTCTGTTATCTCTTGTTTTCCCTTTTATTTTTTTTTTTCTGCTCTCAGAAAGTAGTAGCATCTTTTGCACCCAAGACTTAGCCTAGGGGAACCAAATCAAAGCAAAATCCTAAGCCTGTCTCCTCTTCAGAACGACACTCTAGCTATTCTGGTGAGCTTCTACCTTGGAGCTGCAGCGAGCAGCCTGATTTATCTAGAAGGAGTGAAAATTATTTTCTGGTTTTCCACTCTGCAGCACCCATTTTATTTCATGCTAAGGCAAATAAATGCATCTACTGCTGCTTTGCTCCTTCCACTATAATGTATAGCAGGTTAAAGTCACAGTTCAGATCTCAGCAGGTTTCAAATTCAAATGCTCATTATATATCAGGGGGTCAGTGTTCTAGCAGAGAAACACAAAAGTAATCTTCAAGAGGCATGAAATTTCTTACATTTAGAAACTCTTTGCAAAAGTCAGGGGGTTTTTCAGCTTTAAAAAAGGCAATCTGCAATTTAGAATACCACCAAAATCCAAATTTCAAATGGTTTAAAAACCAAAACAAAACACCTGAACCCCAAACTGACAAACAGCTAGTTGAGGAAACCTCTATGCATATCCTGTTGTTATAATAAAATCAGGAGAAACAAGTAGCTCTGTGAGCTACCAAACTAATGAAGCATGATTTCTAACATCTCTCTCCCATGAGGGTTTTCCAAAATCTAATAAAAGTGTAAACTTCCTTAACTTCCTTCTTGTGGATTTTAATTGGCTTTTCCCCCTCAGCCTGTCATAAATTTTCATAGAATGTGTAATTTCTAATACTTTTGAGTTTTCTCTTTCTCTGTGACAGATATTTGAATTGTGTCTGCTTGTTTAAAATCATTGGGTGTGGGGGGAATGAGGAGATAAACACCCACTCACTTAGGTCTCATTTCCTTAGGAGACTCAGCTGAAACATTATAAAACTGCATGTAGCTTTCACCTGGCATTGCTTTGTACAATCTAGTGGTGAACTGTCCTCCAATCTCAGCCTACTACTCCAATGGTCAGCGTAACACACCCTGCTCTGCTTGAGCAGCAGCTCACCGAAAAGTGAACTGTGGATTATGAACTGAGCCAAGCACCAGTAAAAACAGATGCTGTCGATGATCATGTACAAACCGTACCAAAGTGCTTCTGATAACCAAACCTTAAAGAAGCAAGAGATTAACATGCACAGCCAGGCCTTTCTACACAAATCCATGCAAATCACATTCATAAACCACCATTTACATAAAGATACTCCCCAAGAAATCCCCTGACAGGTATGATTTTTGAAAGTGAACAGTGACCCTGGGGATGTAAAGGGTTCAAGGAAATAATTACACTGTCTGGAAACTGAGCAGCCAAAAAGTCCAACGCTTACAGTGACAAGTAATTTCTGATTATTTCTTTTGTTGTTGTTTCAAGATGCCTTAACGTTCTTTTCTACTCATTCTCTTTTGAAAGAAGGTTTTACAGGGAAAATTTGGACACTACTTCAAACACAGTAGCCAATTACAGCAAGACATTTCTTTTCTACTTCCGTTATTTGTAATTTCTGAACTACTCAAGGTAAAGATATCTTTTAGAGCAGCAGCTTCTGTCGGTGAGTGGTCCAGAACGGAGAGAGGGTGAAGCAGAGTTTTCACATGTATTTTCACACTGTTTCAAACTGCACATTCAACAACACTCATCTGGCATTTCTGTCCCCTTCAACACAAGTATGGAATTAACCAGAAAGTTCACCGACTAGCTCTCAGCTGCTGGGGAGAGAGTCTCTGAAGGTGCAGAGAATGGCAGAAGGTTGTGAGGTGACTTTTGCAAATTCATGTGACATCAAGGCACAGCAAAGGTCTGAACCCAAGGAGGGCTTTTAATGTTCATGCTCTAAGTTTAAAACTTCCTATGGAGACTGAACCAAAACCTATGCCTGAATTTTCCGCTCTCATGTATACCCATGCACCAACCTCATAGAACCTTTATTTATGCAATGCTCCAATTAAATTAATGGAAATTTTTAAACAAATCAAATTACTGCATTTGGCACTCAAAAACAAAGACTTTTTGAAGACAACACATCCCAGCAACTTGCCTCAACCAGATCTCTTTTCTTTGGTTCAAATGAGAAATTACGATGAAATCAGAAGTACAAATTCTAGTTTGACTTTCATTCTCATTTGACAATATTCAAGCCATTCAAGCTTCCTCAGCAGTGAATCAGGAAAAGATTTAAGCCTTCTTGCCCTGGTTCCTATGCCCAGCTCTCACACAGACACTACTATACACATGTTAAAATTATTACCATTCTTCTCTATCTGCGTCACAGTTGCAAAAATATCTCATATCCAGACAACTTTCTTCCAGTCCACATGCACACTGTTGAATGCCCGGAAGAGATCCTCCCCAGTAAAGATGCTTTTCATTGGCACGGCCAACCCACCAAGCAAATGGCATTCCATCTGGATGAAAGGGAAAGAGAGGGAAAAAAAAGAGAAAAGAGAAAAAGAGAGAGAAAGAGAACTTGATAAGCAAATTGGATTCTCCTGAGAATGAAAAAAAGAGAATGGAGGTGGACATGTTAAATAATACTGAAAGAAAAGAAGCTAACTACAGACGAAGTAATAAACCATAAACTTTGCCCAAGTTCCATTTTATGGAATACATGTTGAGCTCTATGGTAGTCCCTTCTGGTTTGAGGAGCAGGTGTTTTCCCCACAGGGCTCATGTGCCAATCACCCATGAGAACCTTGGTACATTTCAGCTGCAAAGATTTTAACGTGTGAACTTAACAACACTGTCTGCACCAGCTTTGTCCAGTGTTTTTGTGTGACGTTAGAGGGAAGATCTGATCACTGAAGGAGTCTGAAAACAATTCTCCTGCCATGACTCGCACTGGTCTTGAACAATCCAGTATTGGCCAAGGACCTCTTGCAGAGTCTTCCTGCTATGAAGCAGACTCTAGCTCTTAGATCAGGATTTTTTACCTTAAGACTCATATATAAAGAGCAAAAATCTTCAGAAAGAACACAGAATCTGACCTATTGCTACGGGCTTAATACGCTTCCACTCAAACTAATACCAAAATTTGCATCATTTTCTAAGGGAGCAGGGCTAGGGATTTTAATGTGCTCTCCAAGGGTGGAATTTGCAAATGCAAAGATCCATAAGATATTAAAACATCCTAGATTAAGGATTAAGGTAGGAGATAAGTGGGGAAAAAGATTTCCCTTCTTGGGAATTAATTTGTCTCTGTGAAGTTATTTTCTATCTACAGGAGCTCTAAGATCTATGTATTTATATAAACCAAGATAGTTTTTGTTTAAACTTCATAATCTGTTATACATCAAGCATTAAATATTAATAGTCAGATACAGTAAGCAGATTCAGAGGTAATAAAATCCATGGATTAACATTTTGTTAAGATTGACTTTGTCTTCCAGCTCAGATAACTTTTTCATTGACTTCTTAATCCTTAAATCAAGAAATGTAATCAGTTACACATACAGGTAGATGGCAAAATTTAGCAAAATTGACATATCAAGACTTTTTGATCAAAGGAGCTTGAAAAATAAACTGCACTGCTAATGTAGAAAAATGCATCAATTTATTCTTCTGCTTTACTAACATTATTAGTAGGGAGTATTCCTCATTATACAAAGGAAGAAAGTCTAAAATATGAAATGCAATCAAGGTTAACTGTAGAGTGTAAGGGACTAATTAAAATGAGTTTTAGAATCACTTGGCAAAATTAATTCATATTTGTTTTCCTTCTAAGCTTAGACTGCTGAACTGTAAATTTATGAAAAAAGGAAAATAAAAATGGGAAGAGTAACTCCTTTCTCATGATACCAATAATTAAGACATGACAAGTTTCACCAATACCCAGTGGTACTCATTAGAAAACTAAAATTCAAAATGTCTACGGATTCAACTTACAAAAATGTGCACACTCATTCTAGGGTTCTTATTATTGTAAACACATTTATGTTTTCTTTCTTTTCAGCTGATTTTCTTGCAGAAGTTGATTGCTGCAGCCAGTGAAACAGGTCTATACTATATTACTGGGAAATTACTTGGTAAAGCTTGGAATAGTGATGTTAATTGAATAAAAGGGTGATTTGTCTAGGAGTTGAAATAGATATTATATAGAAGTGCTTAATCTAATTTTAAAAGTACCCATTCTGGAAAAAATATTTAGATAAAGATAAATCCTTCCAGCCATCAGTATTCATTAATCAAATTCAACCTATGTCAGATTCTTTTTGCAAAAATCATTATGTACTTAAACATAACAGTGAAATAAGCAATCATTCACAGGAATTAAGAACAAGTAGTTTTCTGATGTCTTTTTCAGCTTTGTTGTTATTTGTTTTATCGAGCAATACCAAGCAAACACATACACATTCAGATTTATGATATAGACTGAGGAAGTGGTAGAAGCACCACAGTTTGAGTCATTTACAACTAAATTAAATGCAGTGCTAAAAAATAGAGCGTTCAACATTATAAGGAACAATCTTAGATTGTCAAGGGAACAGACTATTAAAAAACAGTATATTTTCAAAAATTCTATTTATTAGGCAGAGTTCTGCCACCCTTTACTCAAGATGAGTAAATTTTTCTCCCTAACTAGTCCCTTAGAAATCAATTGTAGTATTAAGGAAAATTATGCCTTAATTCTTCAAAAACTCTTTTCCACGTTAATTTTCAACACATGAGAAATCACAGAGGTATTCAACAAAGCTTTTAAATCTAAGGTATTTCAGTAATGTCCAAAGTGTTTAGGAATTACCGAAGCATATATTGTATGTCATATACCTGTAATGATGAAGTAATGCAGTATTTCACTAGCAATTCCAATCAATCTATCCCTGAGCTCTTTCTAGGAAGTTTACGCTGTTATACCTTGGAAGGTGCCTTGCATTGAGATTGAGTTTGGCCAACAGATGTTGATTAAGTTTCTTTCTCCTAAGCCTGTAGAATTGTTGCAATATCATCACTTGCTATCATGGTATTATAATTTTTTCAAAGCATTATCAATTCTCCACCGCCTCAAAACTAATTAATTTCCTTCCTGTGGTGAAACCATGGACTAAGTCAATCACATTAATTAAGGAGTTAACATGGCCCCATAAACTAATTGTTACATAGATCAGTAGAATTCCACTTTAAAATTTCTAAGCTAAAAAGTCCATTTAATGAGAAGTGCTACTAATTCTTCATTCTGTGCTTACCTTGTACCTAGTAACACATTAATTTAGTCAAAAAAGTTAGTGAAAAGCCTACTGCACAAATAAAAGTATTATTTTGCATGCATTTTTGTCTCTTTAGAACTGATAAAACCCTGCTATAATAAATATATTAAGGTTGTCTTCGAACTCCATACTACGATTCTGAAGGTGAATATGTGTGGAAAATATCCAAAACCAAGCAAAGCAAACAAGCCCCAAGGTGCCTGAATTCACCAGTAAAAAAACTAGAGACCAGACAGTTTCTTTCAAGTGATTTCTTCCCATGTTGCTCAAGCTGCCTTTGGAAGGTTTTAATTTTGATAACAAAATCCTCAAAAAAAGCATATTTATTTTTTTTTTTTTAATTTCATGTAAAGGACTATAATCCTTCCTGTGATGATGCTGTCTGGAAGCATCTACAAACAGCTGTGATATTTACATCATAGTTTGTACCATAATTTAATAGATTATTGAATAAAGGAACTGAGCAGGCAGACAGTATGTTGTATCAAACCAAGTACTGCCACTTGTTCACACTACCATGCGCAAGCTGCAGAAAGCAAGGTTAGCATAGGTCTTCTGAAAGGAAAGAATAAGGGGTTTCATCTTCCATTGACCATCTTGATTGACCTACCTGTCTCTGTAGGCTCGTCCTTTGTGATCTATTGGTCTATTCAACAGCTAGTGCATGTATGTGTCTGAATAGCCAAATAAGACTTTAGAAACCCTAGCATATACAAAACTGAAACATGTGGACAAGAACTTAGTTTTCCTCTATCCTACAAGGAACAGATCGTAAGCTTCTTTTGGATGTTAATTCTTCAGTAGATCTCCAGTACCTGCTCCATCAGTGCACTTGACTAAACTGTTCATTGTTAGTTCTCTATACGAAATCTGTTTTGGCAGAAGCAAGGCTGGCACAGACTGTACAGTTCCTGAGCCCAGAAGCTGAGGACTACAAAGAGAATAGCAGTGAGACATAGGGAGGTTGTTTCCAATGATCCTTAGAAGGAGATATGGCTTGAGATCAAGTTCACCTGCAATGCGCATCTGGCTCTTCTAGTGACAAGAATGGCTGAACATGTATTCGATGTCCCGCTACCAGCTTACAAGAAAATGTTGGTCCTCTTAAATCTCCCTTGTACTGACAGTTCCCTCATTTTCTGTATTAGAGGCCATTGATGTTGCTAGCAATACAAGCTATTTTTAAAGGTTTTAGGCTTGCTTATGTTTTAAATGGCAGAGAATTCTTTCAAAATGTATTTGTATAGGCATTCAGAAGCTGGAGGAGAGGGAGAAGTAGCATATTCCAACAGCATTTAGGACTCAATTACAATATATTTGGGGTATATATATGGGGTCAGTTTACCTTTATATAGGCAGAAAGTCTTGGCATTGTTTTTAATGCTTATACAGCATGATTTAAAACAAAGCCAGGCATTTTAAACAGTATTACACTTGGAATATTTGTCAATATTTGTATGCATCATTTGGCAGGTGGTTCTTGTTACTGTAACAAACAAAAATCTAGTGATGGAAATATAACAAACTAAACTGGATTGCATGTTATACTCCTGTGCTGTACAAACCTAAAGTCTGAGCCGTTCATTCTATACCCCTAATACAGATAAGGCTTCTGGGGCACCAAAGTTACTGAAACAGGTCAGTTAAAGGTCTTTTCAAACACCACAGCAAGTAAATTTACTTGTATCTGTCTGTTGAAACACTGAAACCATATTGTATTGAAACAACATTGTCTTTGCAGTCTTCATGTTCAAGTATTTTTCTCCAAAATTAAACTGAGTTAAGTAGAATTTGTTAAATCTTATCTATAGATCTTACTGATGAAAATGTAGATTAATTAATATCTATGCTGTTGAAAGATTCACATATCAGGAGATAGTGAAAACTGGGAAATACTGATTGTAGAATTAAATAAAGCAATCAAAGCCATTTTTTTTCTACTGCACTCAAAAATTTAAAGTATCTGTTTGCACTAACCACTTCAATAATATCAAATCCTGCAAATGGCTCACCTAGTATATTGAACATTTTGTAAAACAAGCAGTTAGCAGTTTGGGTTTTTTAATATATATGTGTATACACACACACATACACATATGTTCATGAGACAGTTTCCACCTGAATAACTGAATTTAGAGATCAATTCAGTACAAATTATGATCTCAGCTAATCCATTTTTAAAAGGCTCTTGAAAAACCAGACAAATGGCTAAGAGAACGAGAACAAGGGAAAACTATGACTCAGTATTTTTTGTTAGATTTTACCAAGGTCTTGTTTTGTATGCTTTTCTTTTCATCACAATATTATTCTAGCCTTATTAATGATACTTTTAAAATTTAAATTGAAGTAAAACTAAATTCTTCCCCCTTGGTCTTTTCAACAGGAAAAAAATACACTTTTGACAAATCAAAAAAAAAGTGTTAATAATAATTGTGGACAAAATTATGGACAAATAGGAGAAATATTCCATAATTAGTTGATAATACAAAATTAATATATTCTCAGAGGCTGTTTGTTCAGTGAAGAGGTCTATGGTGTTAATGACTTGGAATTTGTATTGGTTTAAAGGAAAGCTCACACCTCTGGGAGAATACATTAATAACACAATGTGGGTGAACTCAGGCTGTGTTGCATTAACCAGCACATGCTATCCATTCTTTGATGTTTAGGCGGAGGTTTAACAGTGAAAAAAGTTGTTCTTTGGTTTCCAGCCCCCAGTGAGGATCGTGTGGCTCTGCCCCAGCCAGAGGGAAGCAACACCCACCCTCCAAGGTCGTAGGCTCTCTGAACCTCACAAACAAAACACAAAAAATCCCTTTTTTAACGCAAGATGAGGATATCTTTGAAAAAAAAAAAAGAATGTATGTAATATGGATGAGGGGAAAAATGAGAATCCCCAATTACATGGTTCCTTTCAACAATTCACTGACTGAGCCACCAAGTCATCCAGTTGCTTTTGTACTTTACTACTCTGCTTCCATGTGCACACATACCTGTTTAAAGCCTGGCTCTTCTCCTTTCAGTACAGCCATAATGACCATTTAACAATTCCTCCCTTTTACCCAAAACCTTCCCCATACCAATTGTGCAACTCAGTTTTATTGTCCAATTTAGTATTGTCCTTTTCCTTTCTCAAAACTGTAACCCACATACCATTACCTTTATTTTCAGAGATGACAAACATGACTGCATTGGAAATGATGGCTGATCAAACACCACAGCAAGACAGACACCAATCTGCCAATCAACACTGCTGGCCAGTGTTACTAAGTTTCTCACTGAATTTGATTTCAATTTCTGGTCAGATCCTGTAACACTTAGAACAGTTATCTGAAAGTGCAGTAGTCCTGCTAATGCCAGCGGACCTACTCCCTGGGCAAATATTACTTAGTAACAAAGTCATTTTAAAATTATTTTGATAAGTGTGGTTAGGAAAGGGGGAAAGAAAGGCAGTATTTTGCTGACATTTTCTTTCTCATTACACAGCTTTGCTGCCAAGGTGCACTGCTTCCCATAGAATCCCAGGCTGAAGTAATTGCTTAAAAAAGAAAAGAAAAAAACCATGCAGCAGCATTTGTCTGCATCTCTTTGTCTTAAGCATAGAAACTACATCTCCCTCTGGAGCAGCTGTTAGCACGGTGTGCTCAGTTCTTCCTGGCATTCTTAAGATATCCTCACAGATGAGAATGGTCAGAAAGAAGGTAAATAAACATGTACCTTTGCCTCTTCTATGTTTAACAGGAGGTTAATGAGCAGAACTGCTGAGCTCCAATGACAGAGTTGTGCCACCACACGCTATCAGAGCTTCAGTAAAAGCAAAATCATCATCAATCCTTTGAGAGATAGATTTGAGGATGGGCATAAGGATTTCAGACCCAAACACTTTTATGTGCTGAGGAAGATTAAATCTACATCCAAACTAAAATTTTATACCTCATTAATGTTTCCACTGTAGGCCGAAGAAGGCTGAAAATACTATGAGTACTTGCATTCTCCTCTGCCAGCTCAGGCTGGGCTGTTTTCTCAATAAATTTCTGGCCAAGTGACAAGTTTCCTGAAAGATGCAAGTGGGACTCCAGACAGCAACAGAAACTATGGGAACGGCTGAAGGCATGCAGGTTAGGAAGAAAAAGCAGCAACAACAACAACACACGAACCCAAAAACAAAAATGCAGAGAAGATTACAGGTTTTAGGGACAAATGACAAAACAGAGAAAATATCCACTTGGAATCCTCAGATGTTTTGCTTAAGATGGACGGATATCCTACCATGTTGAAACCAAAAAATTATCTTACTTCCTTTATCTCCTACATTCCAGCTCAGCTTTACTTCAAATCTGTCATTCTTGCTTTCAACTCCATTTCTTCTTCCTCATTTCCCTTTTCTTTTCCCATTTTCTCTGTTTAGCCTAATTCCTCCAGGTAAACTCTGATAAACAAGCCCTGCATTGCCTTAACAGACAGGTCTATGACATCGATGCATGTCCTGCCATATCCTAACTCTGTGCTGGGACCAGAAACCCATCAGTGGCCCAGGCTGAATTGCAAGTGAACAACCACCATAGATAAGCCACAGCAGAATCCAGTATGACCCTGCCTGATCTTGCTCAGCAGATGTCTGGACTTTTTTTTCCAGTAAGACAGTAGAGACAGTAAGAATAATGGCAGCGAGATGATGCCATCATTTGTTGCCCTCACACTGCTCATTTAGCTCCTATGTATTCATTCTCATCCTCTTTCACCAGTTTCCACTGGAAACTCACCCATTTCCACTGGAAGGCCATGTCCTGCAGTGGCCCAGTACAGTGCCCAGGACAATGGTCTTTTGTTCTTAATCAGTTCTTCTGCACAAGTATAAAAATAGTTAGAGAGAGTAAATAGTAGCAAGTGCTGAATTAACAGATTAATAAACACAAGATAAACCAGATTGTGTCATTCCAGTTTTTGTGAAAATGCCATGGTCTACTGAGGGATCATATGTGACTTGGGGTTCTCTGGATCTGCAGCAGACCAATGCTCCTCAGTGGTTCTCTAGTGCTTGAGGAAGACATTCGCAGCTGCCCTGTATGCCCTTAGCAACACAGCTCAGTCTCTCAATGTCCTACTGAAGTCTTGTCTTACCCATGTTATCTTATAGTCTCACTGGTTCAGGTGGCCTGGTTTTGATCACTATATACCACATAGACTGGAGGAAAGCATGGAAGAGATGAATAGGTTTGTAAGTTTAGACAGATCATATGCCCTTTTCAGAGCTTTCTTTTTAAAGTGCTTTATAATGGATGTGAAAAGGCTACAGGGTAAGGAGACACTACCAAACTAATGCACCTTATAAACTACTGTAAGGTGAGAGAAGTAGTTTTTCACAGCAGTTTTTGTTCTTAAATGCTATGTAAGTTTTCATAGAAGAAAGCCATTTCAGGGCCTAGAAATAACATCACAGAGCACAGAGGGGAATAGTTGAAGCATCAAAGACTATGAATGGTGCATCAAACCATAAACCAATCACTTCACCACAAGAAAATTTAGTATTCAACTATTATTCATGGAAATATTGAAGTCAGACAACTTTTACAGAACTGTACATATTACATTACAAGCAACTGTCCCAGGAAAGACTGCCAGGAAAAAACACTTTGCAGTTCATTCATTCATTATTATTTTCCAGGGATAAAAAAGGCCAGATTCAGCAACTGGTTTAAATGCATCTGGCTCCCTCCAGTGAAATCAGGGTATTCATGCTGATTTGCACTCACTGAGCATCAGGCTGTTAGCCGGAGGACGTAATGGTTAAGGCTGGAGGGGACCTCTAGAGACCATCTAGTCCAGCCCTCTGCTTCAAGCTGTTCTGAAACAGATTTGGGTCGTAAGAATTCCTTAGACAAACTCTGGGGCTGTCACTGGGACAGGTAAAAACACCATCTGCAGGTATGGAGTGACTGAAATAGAGACCCAAAGTATCTATTTTTAAAGAGGGTTTAAAAAGGAATATTAATTATATATTTGATCCATTTATTCTTGAAGGATCCATCATGACAGCTCAAGCTCTTGGAATAGGGCATGGATGAAGAGTAACAGAGGGACCCTACTTTGTACCTCGTGCACTCAGTGTAGTACAACAGTGGAGCTGTAACAGCAAAGCCGCCAGCTCTGCACAGCTCTCAGACTCATGCACTCTCACTGGCCTACCAGCCTGAGACCTTCATTAAGAGATTCCACAAAAACCCTAGTCTACAGCATGGCCTAATGGTAGTCTGGAAGCCAGGGCATAATTCCGAGCAGGTTGCTCAAGTTTATGGACACAAGTCAATTGTAGTAAAGTCAAGTGGAATTAATACAAGGTTTACTCCATTTCTTGCAGGAACCCACGGATGGTTTGATGGGTCATGCCCACAACAAAATGCAATTTGATAGACTAGAAAGTCAATAAAATGGGGACATTTGGACATTTAATAGGAGACTGGATAAGTTACAGACAAACATGGCATGGAAAGCAATCTTTCCTTGGTCCTTTGGGAGGAACTACATACACTAATAATGTTTTTTCTCCCCCCACTGTATTTTGAAAAGTGTCTGAGTAAAAATGGAATTACCTTACTCGACAGAACTGTTTCCTGTAGATGCAGTTTTAACTAGCAGCACTAATAATGAGAAAAGTGTCCTTATTATTACTTTTTTTTCCCTCTCCTGCTCACATAGCACCAACGGCCACTAGTGACTGCAATGGGCTGTCTTCTCATTTGACAACCCTCCACAAAAGACAGATTAATTTTGTTCCCATTATACTTGCAATGACAGCTTCTAGGAATAATAAAAACCAGATTTGGGTATAGAGAATCTTTATTAGCAATATTGATTCACCAAGCAATGAGAACACACCTTGTCTCTCAGCTCCCAGGTTAATACAGCATGGCTGACAGTTGGAGAATAACATCTATTTACATGGAATGAATCTGATCAGAAAGTCATTGGGACAATGTCATTTCCACAGAGTGCCTTTTTGAAGTGTAACCACTAACTGGTTTCTGTAAGTATCTGATAATAACTACTGACTTTCATGGCTTAGATTGATCTTAAAGAAATCAGAATACATCATCAGTAAATATGCTGAATTTCTGACTGGAATAATAATAGAAAAACAGTCTTAATAGAACATAAATTAGAAGAGATAATAACATATTGTTAATAACTTTGAAGCTGTGATCCCTAATTAAATAAATGAAGGGATTTTCTTAAATAATAATGATAGCACTCAGATATTATTGCGGCAGTGCTTCTGTTTTGGAAAGAATCCTTCAGAAAATGAGATGTGAACATCTCAAGTTCCCTGTAAAACTATTTGGGCAAATGAATATCTTCGGTAAGAGGGAAACCCAGTATCATTCCCCATGCAGCTTTATATAAAAAGCCAG